>PISX010022639.1:0-31405 GCA_004024625.1 Mellivora capensis
TGCCTACTTGTGATCTCTCTGTCAAGTAAATAAATAAAATCTTAAAAAAAAAAAAAAAAGATGAGGAAATGAAGTCCACTAAACATCACAAATGTTAGCCCATCCCTAGGTTACATTTCTTCTCTGACCTATGAAGCCATGCAAAAGTGGATCATGATTAAAATGTTATTTAGCCAGAGATCTAGGGATGCCAGGAGGTTAAAATCTTGTTTTGATCCAATATCTCTTTCTCATAGACTCCAGAGGTATATACCAAGAGGGCAAAATCTAAGCTCCTAATATATCTTAGCATTTACCTGAGGATTCATACCAGTACACATTTCCTTTCAGTATGGAATAAATGGAACAGGGATAGTACAGCATAACTGAAAATCCCTTCCCCCAAAGTCTGTAACTAGACTCTTCCTCTGTGAAAGATCCAAACCTGGATCATCCTTGCATTGTTAGTCATAATAAGATATGTTTAAATATTCACAAAGAAAATTTGAAATTTGAATAGATTTTAGGTCCCATGGTAGGCCCTCCTCACTCTAAAACTTAAAGGCGGCCACTTCAAAGGAGAAGGATAAGATACTTTAGAGAGAATAAAAAATGATAAGTGATTGAAATTATAGCTCCTTAAGGAAGAAACAATTTTTATGTATTTTAGAATACATAAAGGTACATAGCTCTTTAATAAAGGCTTTTAAAGTTGTTAGATTTTTAGTAATTGAGATTTTAAGTGTTTGGGCACCTGCTTATTTGAGTCAATTAGGCAGTCAATTCATGAATTGTGCTATCGAGTGTGTAGGAATACATTTTATCAGTGAATGATTTGTCATACATTTATGCAACTGCAAATGTTATTTTGATATCTTTAAGAATTTTAATTTCTGTATACTGCAATATACTAACTCTATAGACCCAGAAGGCAAAGTCAATATCTTGGGTTTAGACATTCTAAACTTGTTTGATTCTCACATAGCCTAAGATTTCTATTACCTCTGCTTTTGTTTTCGATTTCAGACTTGTCTTGAGAAATCACAAAATTAGTGTGCCAAAATAAAAGTGTCACTACTTTTCCTAAAAATATATAAAAATATTTGACCATTTCATGTGATTAATAAAATACACTAGAGATCAGATGTTAGAATATTCTTTCTAGAAATGAAATAAATTATCTAAGCATTCTAAAAGAAATTAAATTTTTCTCATGATCTCAGGGTGCTGGGATCAAGCCCTGCATCGGGCTCCCTTGTTTCCCACTCCTCATGCTTGCGTTCCTCTCACTGTATCTCTGTCAAATACATAAACCAAATCTTAAAAATAAATTTAAAAATTTTTTAAAGAAATTAAAATTTTCTTTCAATATGGACTTTAAACACTGTTGCTTCACTCTTTACCCAGGTAATTTAATCAGCCTTTTTTCTTTTTTTTGGTCTGTACGTGTATGTGCAGTTGTACTGTATATGTATATGTATCTTTATGTGTGTGTGTGTGTGTGTGTGTATTCTTCAGGGATCTGATAGTATACTAATGGTTCATATTTTTGTTCTTGATGTAAGCGGAATTATGTCATATCTGATGGAATACTGGGCACAAATTGTTTTAAAATTTAAACAAAATAGAAACTGTAAAGACAGGAGATAAATATGTTAGTTGAAAAAAATCAGCAAGGTTGTATTAGAAAATTGATATTATAATATTTCAGGAAATACATGAAGTAAAATGAAAACAGACAAAGCCATCAGTGACATTTTTAAGCATTGTTATTCAAAACTGATCAAGTTAAGGACAGCAAAATATAGGTAGTCAAAGAAAATTTATTAACACAATGAAGAGTAGAAAGTTAAAAATAGAATTATTAAATGTTCTGTTTTTAGCCATTTGAAGTGCTTAATTAAGTAAAAAAAATGACAACTTAAGATTTTGGCAACATATAAATTATATGATTGGGTTCCATCAATGCAACTTATAATGTATGTTATTTTATGTGTAGTTCTATTATATATATATACTAAAATTTAGTTGTATCAGTCTTACACTATCTAAGTAAACCTCCCTTTATACCCCCATTAATGTAAGTTGCCTTAAAAAGTCATTTGCTTTGATAATTGTAACTTTAGTTAAAGTGGGTCACACCTGTGCTTAAGGCTCACCAACTGGCACCATTCTGCACTATAGATGGGAAGATTCTGTAAGTTAATAACTGAGAGTTTGAAGAACTGCTTTAGATTGTGATCCAAGACCATGATTATCGTTTTTTCTGGAAGTTGGGGCTATTGGTAAATAGAATATAGACAAAAATAATTTACTTGTATTTTTTTCCTAAGGAACTAAAACATGAATTTACAACCACAATCCAAACCAAAATCAAATTGTAAACTTAATATGACAACTTCTACTTTATCATATAATCATAGGCTACTGAAATGGTGTAACTAGTATCTGTCTAATAAAAAAGTAGTTCAATAACATTATATCATGATCACTTTTTCTTTTTGAACACTACGTGTGTTCCAGAAACCTTTGCCGACCGTTTCCCCAGTGCATGAGGTTAAATAACTAACTTCAACCAGAATAAATGTGTGTCAGGAAACTACTGAGATTACCTGTCCTGACTCCAGGTTTGTTCACCCTCAATACAATATTGGAGTCCCAATATCCTGGTGTATTTATTCAGTCCTATCAGTTTCTCTGTTTCTCTTTGCATACTCTATCTTTCTCGGGATTGAATATTAAGAACAATGAGGGGAAGAAAACTAGTTACAAAATTTCGTCTACTGGGCAGGCTAAGATTATATAGAAGGCTGCATTTTTTAGGTAAAATGGTAAGAGAAGAGATCTCTGAAGAGATTAGAGTTTGAGAGACAGGAGACTAAAGGTGAGGAGGGACACAAAGAGAAGGTCTTAGAAAAGACTTTCTGGCAGTCTGAAGAATACACAAACCCTGATGACACAACATGCTTTAACTGTTTAAGGAGTAGCAAAAGAGGCTGTGGGTCTGGAAAAGAGCAACCCAGTAGGAGAGTTAGAAGATGAAAAGCTAGTTTATTTGTGGTATGTTGGGCAATGGGAAGGAATTTGGCTTCTATTCTCAGTGGACTAAGATGCTTAGAGGTTATCTTAAGGAAAATAACATGATCTACTTGGCATTTTAAAAGACACACTCCTGTTGTGTGAAAGTGGATTGTAAGGAAACAGCAGTAGAGGCAGGAAGACAATCAGGAGGGCATTGCTCAAGTTTGCATGAGAAATGTTCTGGTTAGTTAGGATGCTGGGATATGAGATGTGAGAAAGAACTGGATGCAATTATGAAATTCAAGCAGATAAGTTTTATTATAGAATATGTTGATATGTGAAAAAAAACAAACTGAGTTTTGAGGTGTGAGCAGCCTGAGAAATGGCAATGCCATTTATGGGGTTAAGAAATGCTGGAAAAGAAATAAATGTAGGTAACTCCATAATGTTGAAACATCCAAGGATTCTGGAGTTCAGGGAGGTAGGATTTTGGAGTACAGGGAGAATTCCACATTGAGGGATGTTAGAGAATATCAGCATCTGTGTCTGGGAGATGCTAACCTTAACAGACTGGGATGTTAAAGATGGGAAGGCCTTATTAAGGAAGGACCATGAAATCCACAGGACATAGGAGATGTATCAGGAGCATTTGGTATTCTAATGAATGAAGTCCTTCAATCTTCATTTCCTCCTTACACCTACTCTGTATGAGAGAATAACTGTTTTTATAGTTTACTTATTGGAAAAACACAGGAGATTCAGAAAGATATTTGGCATTTTGATTATTAAAAGTTAGTTAATAATAACAATGTACCTTGAACAATGTGTCTTCTCAGGCCTAGACCATACCCCTCAACTAAAAAGAGAAAGGTCTTAAAGTTTAAAATCCTATGATAGATTTTTTTTTATTTTTTTTTAAGATTTTATTTATTTATTTGTCAGAGAGAGAGAGCGACAGAGCGAGCACAGGCAGAGTGGCAGGCATAGGCAGAGGGAGAAGCAGGCTCCCTGCCGAGCAAGGAGCCGGATGCGGGACTCGATCCCAGGATGCTGGGATCATGACCTGAGCCGAAGGCAGCCGCTTAACCAACTGAGCCACCCAGGCGTCCCCCTATGATAGATTTTTAAGTAGAGAAAATCATTTTAGCTATCATCAGACCTTAGTAAAAGCTTACATTTATAGCCTTTGAACAAAGTACTTAAGTTTTACAGATGATATATGCCTTTCCCAAAAGAGAGAAGGAAACCTGCAGCTCATCTTTCTTTTTATTCCAGGGTCAATATGTTTGAAACCTTTCAGTATGAAAAGTGGCTGTTCTATTATATACATTAGTGTAATTAAAAGTAGACAAAAAAAAAAAAAAAAGTAGACAAAAGTAGGATTACTTATTTCTAGATCAAATTCCACAGAGGACTAGAAAATAGAAATAGTAATGTCAAACATTTTTAAAAGTATGAAAAGATCAAGCAAGTTCCCAAGAAATATTTATATCTGGTAGAGATCAAAGAAGAATTTAAACCACCAAACATGACTTAATTTTTTTAATTTAAATAAAATTTTTGCCATAATTAGTTCCTCCTAAAATACCAATGATGGAAAAAATAGCTATTATAGTTTTAAATTATTGAAAATTTAAACAGAATTCTTTAATATGAAAATGAGACAATTAGAAAAGTATGTCATTCACTGCCGTCTAGCCCATCTACAAATCTGATTTGTATTATTTTGTATTTTTTTTCTACATCTATCTCTATTTTTTGAATATAATTTTGACAGTCTTTCTATATTTATCATCACCATAGTTTCAAAGTTCATACATTTCTGAGTTTATCTTAGATGGTCTTCATTTTGTTAATAAAAATAATGTTGCATATAGTTTTCTGCAGCTATAGATTTTCTATACATTCTTCCAGCAGTTGTAGAACTAGGTTCATTTTTCTTTGTAAATGGTGTATATGAGAAGCTCACGTCTAACATCTAGTATATGAATTCCCACCCCCAACCCCCACCACAGAAATTTCTTTTCTTTTTTTTTTTTTTTTTGAAAGCCAAAAAGTTAGCTCTATGTATCCTGGAGGTTTTACATTTTTTAGATTGGAATCATTTTCTTGGAGCAAAGTACATTTTCTCCCACTGTAAATGAAAATTTTCCCTCACTAGAGGCAAATATTCCAGTAGCATAGGTTTTAAGCCTTTGTGAATTCTAATATATATATTTTTTATAATAAGTACCAACAATCCTTATGCTGTATTGATACTTAGAGGGTTTGCTAGCTGCTTTAAAAATTATTACTTTATTCTGAATTCTTTGTAATTTTAATTAAGGTGCCCCAGGTAAAGTTTCTGGAATTGTGTTCTATGCAGGTCAGAGTGAATCAGGTTCTAGAATACCCCTATAAGATACAAAAATGTCAAGAGGTGCCTGGGTGGCTCAGTGGGTTAAGCCTCTGCCTTCAGTTCAGGTCATGGTCTCAGAGTCCTCGGGATTGAGCCCTGCACTGGGCTCTCTGCTCAGCAGGGAGCCTGCTTCCTCCACTCTCTCTCTGCCTGCCTCTCTGGCTACTTGTGATCTCTGTCAAATAAATAAATAAAAATCTTAAGAAAATACAAAAATGTCAATATGGTCCCTACTGAACACAATGTACACCAATGATCAATAAATAGCATGTTATAAGCTTGAAAGTTAGTGGCAAAAACAAACAAACAAAAACCCACATGAGTTTCTGGTCAGAGTTGCACTAGTTCTCAAGAATAATTAAATTTTCCATATACATGCTAGACATATAAGTATATAAGTAAGTCAATAGCTGAATTCTACCCAACCTGCCTTTTTTGGAAAAGTGAAAAGTGATTACCATTAAGACTAGGAGTTTAAGTTATGTATGTGAAAATACATGCCCTTGCACACACAGTAGGGAAAGGGGAGAGATAACTGAACCCTGGGAAGAAAACAACTATGGTAAATTCTTTCTGGGAACCATAGGTTCCTGATCCTGGAGTTGAAGGAGTGAATAAAACAATTTCATCTTGGGATGCCTGGGTGGCTTAGTGGGTTGAGCCTCTACCTTCCACTCAGGTCATGATCTGGGGGAACTGAGATTGAGCCCCGCATTGGGCTCTTTGCACAACAGGGAACCTACTTCCCCCTCCCTCTCTGCCTGCTTGTGATCTCTGTCAAATAAAATCTTAAAAAAACAAAAACAAAACAAAACAAAACAAAAACTCATCATATGGGCAAATTTTCACAGATCTAACTTTTACTGATGTGAAATAAAAATGGAATATATATAATCATACTTCTTAATACACTTTTCTTCCCTGAATTAACAGGTTCCTTTAGGGTTATTTTTGTTTGTATGGTTTTTGTGTTTGTTTTTATCACCTTTATTCATCCCTTTGTTCTGGTGATCCTAAATCTTTTAATCTTGATTGTCTTCTGATATTTAGGAATAAAGGATCAATTTAATTAATGCTAGTAGATAGTATGTCTTTCGTGGTTATAATGGAGTCCTACCCTAGATGAATAAACGCAAAGTGTTCCTCAGAGGGTTCACAGACAGACTACCCAGATATCAGGTATAAGAATTTTATTCCAAGTACACAACCCGCACTCCTGGGATCCTAATCTCCTATTTAGATTGATCAGGTTAATGTGAAACTATTTTATGGATTCAACCACTCTTGCTATTATGGGTATTAGCTACTATTGCTATATATAAAGAAGATATGCAACTGGTGAGGCTGAATTTAACATATCTGCAGGAAGTTCTTCATTTGTAATTTTTTTAAAAGATTTTATTTATTTAGTTATTTGACAGAGATCACAGGTAGGCAGAGAAGCAGGCAGAGAGAGGAGGAAGCAGGCTCCCTGCTGAGCAGAGAGCCTGATGCGGGGCTTGATCCCAGGAGCCTGGAATCATGACCTAAGCCGAAGGCAAAGGCTTTAACCCACTGAGCCTTCCCAGGTGCCCCTTCATTTGTAATCTTAATGATTTTATGAATGAAGCTGTTTAAATTAACTCTTCATATTACTACTTTATAGAAATATATTTATATTGACTCTATAGTATTCAACTTGTTTCAGTTCTTATTTTTATTGTGAATTTCTTTGGATTTTCCATTTTATACAGTTTGCAAATAAAGACAGTTCTTTCTAAGACAGTTTACAATATTAATCCCTTTCATTTTAATTTCCTTCCTTATTGTACTTGCTCAGACTTCTAGGGCAATGTAGATTAGAGGTGGTCAGAGACTTAAGAGCAAAAATGAGGGTTTTTTCCTTTAAATTACATATAAACTAAATTTTTTGTATGCTCCTTTTATTGACTTCTAGCCTTCACTTAGTAAGAATATGTATAATTCATGGATGTGAAATTCGTCAGTTATTTTTGCTGCATCTATTGAAATGATCGTGTGGTTTTCATCCTTTATTCTTTTAATATGAAGTTTTACATTGATTCAGGTGTGATATCGAATTTGCATTCCTGGGATACTCATGTTTGATAGGGCTGTTTAACCTTTTGTAAATTGTTAAATTTGGTTTGTCCTTGAGTATCTGTGTTTCCAGGCTCATGAGAGCTATTGATCAATAATTTTTGTTAACTTTGTATGGCATTTGGTATTATATTAACACTGGCTTTAAGGAATGAGTTGGAAAATATTTCCCACCTCTGTTTTCTGAAAGAATTTGTGAAGGATTGGTATCATATCTATTTGTTTTTGGTAGAACTCAATAGGAAAACCCTCTGGCCCCAGTTTTGCTTTTTGTTTTTGTGTTTTGTTTTGTTTTGTTTAAATGGAACAGTTCTTCTGGAAAGACCCAAAAGTTAGTTGAATAGCTCCTCCACAGAGGATAGAAGGGTCTCATCATATCATCAAGGATAAGCAGTAATGCAGTCTTGCTAAAAGCCTCACCTCAATCATAGCAGCCCACAGTTGGGAGGAATCCCACAAATAGAGAGTTCATCCCTGAGGATTAAGAGGTTGCATGCCCCACATCAGGCATCCCAACACTTGGGACAAGCATGAGAAGACAAGCCCCCCAAACATCTAGTTTTGAAAACTAATAGAGCTTATGTGCTGGAGACCCATTGGGCTATAGGAAATGGAGATTCTGCTCTCAGAGGGCTTTCATGCAGATTCACCCAGAGAGATAGCACAAAAGCAGTGGTTTGAAAAGCATAGGCTATATATGAAGGAGACCTATTTGTTAACCTTCAAGTATCTGCTGGAGGGGAAGAAGCCTACTGGGATACTATCATGGGCAAGAGGTACTGATGGGCACTGGTGTGTGTGTGTGTGTGTGTGTGTGTGTGAGTGAATTTTGTCTTCTCCCTGTAATAACTTGCTAGTGCCAGCAGACACAGCCTGTCCCATGTTCACTGGAGGCCCTGCTAAAGTAAGAGGGCATCTCTGCCACTGTTCTTGCTGTAACAGCAAGGTGCAACATACAGGTGACACCTCTTCAGTGCTCGGCTGGCCAGGTGGTCTTCTTGCATTTCTGAGTCCAACATTTCTGAAAACATCTAAGAGAAAATTCTTGGCAGACTCCTACCCCCAAGGTACTGCACAGATTGAAACACACCCCAAGTCTTGCTGTGAAAGATCTAAAGCTTCAGCCTGAGGGAAAGGTTGTGTCAGGCTATGAAGTGCTCTCAAAGAACATAAGTTAGAGGACGCATCTTTGTGCTCTCCCTTGGCTTCTTCACAGTTTGCCAGTACTTTCCAGAAAGGAGCTCATACACTAACCAGGAGCCCTATTTTTTTTTTCTTCTTCACTTATTGCCAAGGGGACACCTCAAGATCTGGTCTAGAAGCCAGCAGGGTTTATGATTATGATCATGTAGGACTGTATATATTTGCATACTTTAAAGGCTGCCGCCTAAGGTTCTGGCTTCCAATCAGCCTGAAACTAGATACTGATGGAGATCCTACAGTAGATACTCAGATAATGTCAAAGGAATCCAAGCATTATACTAAAAAAAAGCCAAAACCAAAAGATAAAAGAGAAAAACTTCAAAATAGGCAGAGGACAATTGATGAAATGGAAGTATATATCTACTAATTCCTTTAAATGTAAATGGAATAAGTTCCCCAATCAAAGAACAGATTCCCTCAACAGATTTAAAAACAAACAAACAAAAAACATGTATATTCTTCCTACAAGAGACTCATTTCATATGTAAGGACACACAAAGACTGAAAGTAAAGAGATAAGGAGTTTTCAACAGTGAAAATGATGGGGTAGTCATATTTATGTTAAACAAAATTACACTTTAAGTAGATTGTATTAAATCCAAAGAAGGGCATTACATAGTGACAAAGGAGTCAGCCCAACAAGACAAAATATTTGTGAATATTTAATGTGCCCAACATTGGAGCATCTATATAAACAAAGCAAATATTAGAAGACCTACCAGGAGAAATTGACAGCAGTACAACAGTAGAGTCCTTCAATATTGTACTTATATCAATAAATAGATCCAGACCAATAAACAAACAAGGAAACAGACTTAAACACCACATTCCACCAGATGGACTTTATACATAGAATATTCCATCCCAAAGTGGCAGAATATACATTCCTCTCATGTGCACATGGGACATTTTCCAGGATAGATCATATGTAAGAACAAAAACAACTGTCAAATTTAAGAAGACTGCAATCCCTTCAAGCATCTTTTCCAATCACAAGAGTATAAAACTAGAAGTCAATAACAAGAGAACTAGAAAATAGTGTGTAGAGACTAAACATACTATCAAACAAATGGGTTAAAGAAATCAAAGGAGAAATCAAAATGTACCTTGAGAAATATGAAAACAGGAATACAAGATTCCAAAATCTGTGGGATACAGCAAAAACTTTTTAAGATTTTATTTATTTATTTGACAGACAGAGATCACAAGTAGTCAGAGAGGCAGGCAGAGAGAGGGGAAGAAGCAGGCTCCCTGCTGAGCAGAGAGCCCGATGCGGGGCTCGATCCCAGGACCCTGGGACAGCAAAAACATTTCTAAGAGAAAAGTTCATAGAATAAAGACCTACATCAAAAGAAGGAAAATTTCAAACAGTTGAACCCTACACCTAAAGGAACTTAAAGAACAAGCAAAGCCAAAATTTCATAGAAGGAAATTATAAAGATCAGAATGGAAATAAATGAAATAGTGGCAAAAAAAGGCAATAGAAATTATAATGAAACTAAGAGTTGGTTCTTTGTGAAGGTGAAACTGATAAACCTTTAGCTATACTAAGAGAACTCAAAAGAAATGGGAAAAGTCAGAATTAATACCCCAAGGTACAAAGAATCATTAAAGACTGCTATAAATAATTATATGCCAAAAAATTGGACAACCTGGAAAAAATGGGTAAATTCCTGGAAACATACTATTTCTAGATTAAATCAGGAATAAATAGAAAATCTGAATAGACCCATCACTGGCAAGGAGAGTGAATCAATCAAAAACCTCTCAAACTAAAGTCCAGGACCAGGCAGCTTCACTTCTGAATTCCACCAAACATCCACAGAAAAAATAGTGTCAATTATTTTCAAATTCTTCCAAAAAAATTGAAAAGGAGAAACCACTTCCAAAGTCATTTTACAAAGCCAGCTCTGAAGGACACCATAAAAAATAAATAAATAAAAATAAATAAATAAATAAATAATTTCAGGGCAAATTTCCCTGATGAATATGGATACAAAATTTTCAACAATATATAAGTGAGCCAAATTAAAAAAAAAAAAAAAAATGGGGCCCCTGGCTGGCTCAGTAAATCGTGTGATTCCTGATCTCAGGGTCATGAGTTCAAACCCCACGTAGTATAGAGATGCCTCAAAAATAAAATAAAAAACAATACAAAACAAAGAATATCTTGGAATACATTTAACCAAAAAGTGATGAGCTATACTCTGAAAATAATACACTGATGAAAAAAATTGAAGACAAATAAATGAAAATACATTCTGTCCTTAAAGATTGAGATTATAATTTTTTAAATGTTCATATTACTCTAAACAGCCTGCAGATTGAATGCAATGCTTACCAAAATTTCTATGCCATGTCAAAGAACTAGGATAGCCCTAAAATTTGTATGCAATCACAAAAGATGCCAAATAACATTTTGAGAAAAAAAAAAAAAAAGGAAATTGGAGGCATCATGCTCCTTGATTTCAAACTATAAAACTCTAGTAGTGGAACGCCTGGGTGGCTCAGTTGGTTAAGCAGCTGCCTTCAGCTCAGGTCATGATCCCAGCATCCTGGGATCGAGTCCCACATCTGGCTCCTTGCTTGGCAGGGAACCTGCTTCTCCCTCTGCCTCTGCCTGCCACTCTGTCTGCCTGTGCTTGCTCACTCTCTCTCTGACAAATAAATAAATAAAATCTTTAAAAGAAAAAAACTATAGTAGTAAGAATAGTCTGGTTTTGGCATAGTCTGTGTTAGGTTTGATCGCAGACTGATTGAATGGAATAAAGGCACCAAGGCAAGCGAGCATTCGAGGACCGGCTTTATTGCAAGCACCCTCGGGCGAGGTTCCGCGACTCTGGGGGAAAAAGAGTCGGGAAGTTGCACGTGAAGCAAAGAGGTAAGGGCTTATATGGGGTTCTGCTGGTGAAGTCCGAAGAGGAGGTACTGAGACCTTGTCAAGTTTTCCTAATAAGGGCCGAATTCAGCTGCGGGGTTCCTCATTGGTTTGTCAGTGAGAGGAGAAAGGTTTTGGTCTCCCCTTTGAGTTTGTTTCCCAAGTCTGACGTGGTCGTTGTTGCAGGAGGGTGATGGTGGGGACCGCGGCCATCTTAGGTGTCCGTAATTTAAATGGTTCTCCCCTCTCTCGCCTGACCCCAACAGTCTGGTTTTGGCATAAACAGCCACAAAGATCTATAAAGTAGAATAAAGTCTAGAAATAAACCTATGCATATGTGGTCAATTGATTTATAAGACCTAAAACTATAAAATTCCAAGAAGAAAATATTGAAACTAAGCTCCTTGACCTTGGACTCAGCGATAATTTTTTGGATCTGATTTCAAAGGTAAGAGCAAGAAAAGCAAAAAATAAAAAATGAAAAGTTTCAAACTGAAAAGTTTGAAACTGAAAAGTTTCTACACACAAAAGAAATCATGAATGAAATGAAAAGGCAACCTGCTGAATGGGAGAATTTATTTCTAAATCATATCTGAAAGAAGATTAATATCTAAAATATATAAAGAACTAATCTAATTCAATAACCAAAAAGCAATCAGATTTAAAAATGGGCAGAGGATCTGAATATACATTTTTCCAAAGATGATCTACAAGCAACCAACATGAAAAAATACTCAACAACACTACTCAAGGAAATGGAAATCACAACAATATTGCTTCACACCTGTTAGAACAGTTATTATTAAAAAAACAAGAAATGGCAAGTGTTGGCAAGAATGTGGAAAAAAAGAAACCATTGTGCACTTTTGGTAGTTATGTAAATTGGTGCAGACATTACAGAAAATGGTATAGAGATTCATCAAATAAATAATAAAATTATTGTATGATCCAGCAATTCCACTTTCATATTTTGTCCAAAGAAAATAAATAGTAGGGAGCAACAGGGTGGTTCAGTCAGTTAAATGTCTACCTTTGGCTCAGGTCATGATCCCAGGGTCTGGGATCAAGCCTTGCATGGGGCTCCCTGCTTAGTGGAGAGCCTGCTTCTCCCTCTCCCTCTGCATGTCACTCCCCCGTTTGTGTTCTTCCTCTGTCAAATATGTAAAAAAAAATATTAAAAAAAACCAACAGTAATTTAAAAAGATCTATGCAGTCCTATGTTCATTGCAACATAATAGCAAAGATATGGAAACAAACTAAGGGCTCATCTATGAATGAAAGGATAGAATATTCAACCATAAATATGTAAGGACCTATTTAGCCAGAGGCTTCCATCAAGGTTGAACAATAACCTTGTTGTTTAACCCTTAACCTGACCCTGTTCCCCTTCCCCCAGGGGACTTACTTAAAAACAAGTCCCGGAAACCAGCCCCAGGTAACAAAGTCCAGATACAAGGGTGGGTCAAGCCAGGTGGAGACATCGATCAGTGGGGGGGTTGCATACTGTCTCCCTAGCTACCAAGGAGTATGGGCCCCACCCTTTGGGAGCCTTTTGGGTGCCAATTCTAACCAAGGTGATAGGCTAGGTCAAATGTCTACTATAGGGTAAATTGTAATTCAGTTGGTCACTTATGTGTGACCTAACGTGACTGGAGTTTCCTCTGTGTTACAATCTCATTGGCCACCTGTGTGTGGCCAGGCCCGACCACATGGCCTTTGCCCTTAAAAGCTAGTCTGTGAAACAGAATAAGGTCACCCTCTCTGTAAGAGGCACGGCCCTGGCCAGTCAGTTGGCCAGTTTGATTCTTGATGTTTGGAGCGGAAATAAAGCTTTGCTTGACCTTTGCTTTGTATCAGTCTCGCTCCTTTAATCACAGACCCATTATTGGGGGACCTATCAAATAAACAAATGAACTCTTGCAATTTGTGACAGAAATGGATAGACCTTGAGGAGAGTATTCTAAGTGAAATAATTCAGATAAAATTCCGTATGATCTCATTTAGATGTGGAATATAAAGAATAAAACGCAAGGTCATAGATAGAGAACAGGTTGGTGGTTGCCAGAAGTAGAAAGGGTGGGTGGGAAAATGGGTGAAGGGAGGTCAAAAGTTACAAACTTCTAGGTATAAAATAAGTCATGGGGATGTAATATTCAGCATTGTGACCATAATTAATAATACTGTTTTTCATAGCTGAAAGTTGCCGAGAAAGTAGATCTTAAAAGTTCTCGTCATAAAGATAATTTTTACAACTACATAAGGTGCTTAGCCAGATTTATTGTGGTAATCATTGTAAAATGTTTTCCAATACTGAATATTTATGTTGTACACATGAAATTACATGTCAGTTATACACCAATTTTAAAAATTTAAAAGTTTAAATAGAAGAAAAGTGAGCTAGAAAGGGCTTCTCTGATGGTTTCTTTCTAAATATGCTACCTCACCTTTTAAACAAGAAACAGAGCCAGTTCAATGATATCTATTTATGCTATGCCATAAATGTAGTACCCCCCCCTCCCGTTTTTTTTTTTTTTTCCTTTTTTAACATACACAACATTGTTTTCCCTAAGAGGTCTAAAGGCCAGATAGGGAAAACATCCACTCCGAGGTTTCACCTTAGTCTACATGATGTGTCTATACTGACCACCTCCTTCCCCTGGGACTCATCTTCTGTAGGTGAGCATTAGTTTTCTCAAGGGAAATAAGTTTATCTTCCCCTGATTCTGATTTCTGTTCCCTAAAGAGAATTGTCCTCCTTTTAGTTGAAGTGCAACTAGCATAATCTGCTCGCAACACTAAGATCAAGTTCTAGATGAGGGGAAAAGTCTATCAGGGAAATAAAATATTTCCAAGGAGAAACATTAGTTTAGAGGTATTTTAAAATATTCCCCTTATTAAGAATTATTATATTGAAAAAAACTAATCACTGTATGAAACAAAAGTCATCATTTTGAAAGATTATTCTTAGCCATGCTCTAATAAAAATGATTTACATTTTAATTTCCATTTTCATATAAAACACTATTAAGCATTCTTAGTAATTTGTAGCAAAATATAATAGTTAAGTCATTATGGGATGTCAAAGTAAATTTTATGCAACTATTCACTATTAACAATAAAAGCTACTGTGATGTATACACACAGACTCTCACACATGCACGCACACAGACTCACTGGAGGAAGAATTGTTTCTAGGAGTTAAAGGTCATTTGCTTTAAATAGTTGTAAAGTAGAATTACAAAGGAGGCTTTATATTTGGTCACAAAGTGTTTTGAATATTTGGCTAAGGGTAATGCATTTTTTTAAGTTATTGCTTTTCTGCTTTATTTTGGAAGTAATTTTTAATTTAGAGCCAATTTGAGCTCTCTCTCTTGTAATGCTTTCTCATGTACCTGGATTGTATTAAGATTTCTTCAGTTACAAACAAAAGGATAGAATTACATCTAATATGCTAGGATTTATATATAACCTAAATCTTAAAGATTATAGTACTCACAGACTGAAAAAATCATAGGTCATGAGTTGCTTTTATATCAGTGGTTTCCAGAAAATGTTGGAGAAAAATAAAAATAGGTCTAAGGAACTAAGTGTTGGAGGTGATCAAGAGAATCAGCAAGTCTCATGGGTGGTTTGAAGAGATGCAAAGCAATAGGGAAGTGTTTTGTTTTTATTTCCCCTTTGAGGTAAATGGATAGTTTGTTTATGACAGAGAAGTCTTTTATATATTTGTATAATGAAATAATGGAATATATATAACAAAGATGGAATAAAGAAATGTGAAAACTGGTAAAAAGATATCCTGTGTGCTTCTATGGTAATTTTTTACATACTTTTACATAATTTCAATCAGAAGATTGTACTCTATTTTGATGTTTGTTTACCCTGCTAGAATATAAACTGCATTATATCTATCTTGTAAACTTTTATATTCTCATTGCCTAGCATAGTAGCACTCAATAAATACTTGAAGAAATTTATGTAAGTTTTATAAAGAAATACAAAGAAAGGACTAAGAACCATAAAATGCATGGCTATTAATCCTAGACTAAAGAGAATACCTTCTTCCAGTAAAACTCAAGATCAGGATGAGGCAAGTATAAATAATTTGGGATTGTGATTGACATGTTAGGCATTTCAAAGCTGACTGCTCTATTTTCACTACAACTTTGAATATAAGAACTCTCCTGAAGATTGAAAAGTGTAAAGGTAATGTAATTCAGTGATGCAATATAATTTTTTTAAAGCAGATATAAGAATATGAAGTGGAGTCCAACAAAAATAATGTGTGCCGTTCAAATCCTATTGTGCCAATATTAAGGGATTATTAGCACATTGTTCTATGCTTTTATAGATCATACTGGTTTACTAAATATCTGTTACATCGATTTTAACAAAGTACTCCTGTAACTCTTCCAGTATGGATTGGATGTTTCTCCACAGCAGAAAACATTTTATAATCTCTATAAAAAAAATTCTAGGGGCGCCTGGGTGGCTTAGGGGGTTAAGGCCTCTGCCTTCGGCTCAGGTCATGATCCCAGGGTCCTGGGATCGAGCCCCTCATCGGGCTCTCTGCTCAGCAGGGAGCCTGCTTCCCCCTCTCTCTCTGTCTGCCTCTCTGCCTACTTGTAATCTCTGTCTGTCAAATAAAATCTTTAAAAAAAAAAAAAAATTCTAGAAAGGTAATTAACACTCTTAAGAAATGCCCACCCAGTAAACATGTATAATTACTAAATCAAGTAGGAAGAAACACGAGTAATATTTTGAAGATTGATAGGTACTATGTGACATTCTAATGACCTCAAACACCTAAGGTGAGGATGAATATGATACCTTCAGGTTTTCTAATCAATTCAGCTTGAACAGTAGAATTCATGAATTAGGTAATTAGTATGTATTTCTTACTGACTTCTTTGAGTCATAGGCAAAAATCTTATATATGTGAGATATGCCGGTTTCCCAGTCCATTTAAAATAATAGTTATAGTTTATCCTTGTAGAATCTTAGATTCAAGTGTGACTTTGAAATTGACTTTAATCACAGGCTAATGGGGAAAAATAAGTAAAAAATTTATAGAAGTGCATGTCCAAATCCGGTAATAATAGTATAGCTAGCACTTACTGAGCCTTTACTGGATTAAAGTCACTATGCTAATCCCCTCATGTCTTACTGCATAGGACTCTCTCAAGACTCTGAACTGGGTCCAGTATGATCTAGAGGTCTTCTCATTCTTTTGGGAGCAGTATCCACCCAAGACATTTTCTTGCCATCATGGATAACAGAAGCACAGGAGAATAAGTAAACCCATGGGAATATATAAATGCTCTGGTTTCATCACATCTGCCTATACTTCAGTACATGATCAAACCCAAACAGTGAGCCAGGCACTGTGCACAAACATTATACACCTCCCTAAAGAATGTTTCTGCAGTGAGGGAAAAGGACTATTTACTGAATAATAATCTGTTACACTGGAATGCATCAAAGTATATAGTTATGGATAATACTGGACCAGACAGGGAATGCTAAAAATCTGGCTAAAGAAAATGCAAGTAACTTAATAATTCGGTTATTTTCAATTATAATGTGGTATCAGGCAGAGTCCCTGCAGGGACAGATAGCACATGAAATTTTATAATTTAGAAAAAGTTTAAAAAGAGAAAATTTACCAGATAGAGAGGGAGGCAAACCATTAGAAACTCTTAGCTATAGGAAACAAACTGAATGTTGTTGGAGGGGAGGTGGGTGGCAGGATGGGGTAACTGGGTGATGGGCATTAAGGAGGGAACATGGTATAATGAGCACTGAGTGTTGTGTGGAACTGAATTTCTGAACTCTACCTCCAAAACTAATAATAAACTATAAGCTAATTGAATTTAAATAAAATTTTTAAAAATAGATATAGTAAGGGTGCAAACTACAAAGAATTGTGTGGTAGTTTGGCACTAGCAAAGGAGGGTTCTGGTAACAACCTTCATTCTTTTGAGACAAGTGGGGGGGGCATGATAGCAACACAATCATGAACAATACCCAAACAATTGACCAAAGAATCTGTGCTCTTAGATCCAGGCAGTCACCAGCCTGTGGTAACCCCACAGGTAACAAGTCAAATAGATACATTTCTAGACTTACCATTCTTGTTCTTTCCTATAGCCATCTGCTTCTCCCCATTGGTAAAACCTAGAAAAACAAACAGGATAACCAAGTCAGCCTAACTAAATGATTTCCATAGAGGATAGAGAATTATTTTCATGAGCACTAAGAACATTTTTTATATAGTATGGCAATTCATTTATATTTCAGTATAACTTTCAGGTAATGTATAGTTTTTTCTGTAACATGGCCTTCCCTGTGTATTTCTAATATATTGCTATTATATATACACACCATTCCTTATGGAAGGAAAGATACAGAATTTTAATAGAGAGCTCTTAGTTACATATAGAGTAGTTTAGAGGCTGTTTTGGCACAGCCCATAGTGAACTAACATGGTCTTAAGAAGAGATAAGTTAGCAATCTCTGTACTGCTCTATTCATCTGAAATGTGTGTATATATGTGTGTTATAGCTGTGAACATGAAAACATCGTAAGTTTTATGGAATCCTGTCATAACAATATACAGATATGCCTGGATGCGAATCTTATGGCCTTAGCTAGATGTTTGACCTTGAAAAAGACATTCAAGTACTCTACACATCAGTTTATTTATAAGAAAAAAAAATAAGATAATATGTGGAAAGTCTTTAGAATGATGTGTTTTGCATTGGGTCTATACATTGGATGGGAAGGGTTATCCATAAATTAAACTAATAACTCAATCCCAAGAATAGCATTCTTTAGGAAATCTTATACCTATTGCATGAACTACATATTTTTCAAATTTCCCAGCTAGTTTTAATAATATTTGATACGAACAAATCCACATTTTTACAGAATTAAACATCTCTCAATGTTGACCCATTTTCTTACCATTTAAAAAACTAAGATTCTTTAAAAAAAATGTTAAAAGGCTTTGAATTTCGTGTCATCCAAAATTCTCTAATAATCACATAACATATGATTATATACAAATTAGATTTTATACATCTAATTTTGAATTGAATTTATATAGGAAGAAGCAGGATATGTGATACTTTAATAATTTAGGTGATTTTTATCATCTAAATTATACAAGTGCATGAAATACTAATATATGTTTTGCTTATATTTATCTTGAACAATTTAGCTAAATTTATTATTTATTATTTATTATTTATTATTTATTATTTATAAATTTATTATTTATTATTATTTATAAATTTATTTATTTATTATTTATTTATTATTTATTATTTATAAATTTATTATTTATTATTATTTATAAATTTATTATTAGAAGACTATTCATATCTACCATGAAAATAACAATGTTTATAAATGTTCTTTTAAACAATTATCTAAGTTATTATTACGGATAACACTTCACTCAGTTGTCATTGTGCCATTATTACTCCTTTCATAAACATTCTACTTAAATACATAGAATATCAAAAATAGCTTTCAACTTGACAATTTATACTTTTCTATTCTAAAACTTTTTAAATTTTTACCTATTAAAATGGATGGATTGTTACCCCCCCCCCCCAAATATATTAAAGTTCTAACCCCATAATTCAGAACGTGAGGAAGGTATTTTGAAAGAACATCTCCATTCAGGGAATAAAGTTAAAATGATGCCAGTAGGATAAACTCTCACCAAAAAGACCTTAATAGTTTTCCTTATCTTGACCCAACTTTAGATTGGCTTCTTCCTGACTCTAGGCCTCTGAGATCCCTCTTCTTAGAGCATTTACTTTAGGAAACTTGCAATTGTAATTTTTATCTCTTCCTCTTAAGATGTCAATCTCCTAGGCTCCAGCACATTTAACAACCCAGAAATGTCTTTCTCAAAGATCCGGGAACAATCCTTTTAAAATGTAGTCCTCAAGAAAGAGAGACCACTATCTTCTGGTCTCTGTGGGAAGAGTAGGACCTTGACTTCAATGAGTACCAGTGAGCAAACACTTGATTACACAGGAGCCAACCTCCCCTCCAGCCTCCTCTAGTACTTTTGTGCTGCTTCACCCGGAGGTTAAAAATTCTCCTGCTATCTATCGGAGTTGAGTTCAATCTCCCTCCTGTATTAGAATGTCTGGGCCCTTCTTGCAATAGTCTTAAGTCTTTGCTTGTGCAAGTTGTCTGCTGCAGTTTTAATTTAACAGACCTAATCTGGTACAACCAGAACCTTTAAAGAGAGGGAGATTTGGACAGAGAGACAGCCACAGGGAGAATGCCATGTGAAGAAGGCAGAAATCTGAGTGATGCAGAAGCCAAGCAATGTGAAAGATTACTAGCCGAGTACTAGAAGCTAGAAGAAAGCCATGGAATACACTCTGTCACAAACTTTGGAAGGAACCAATTCTGTTGGCACCTTGATCTTAGATTTCTAGTCCCCCGAACTTGGATAAAACTTTTGTTGTTGTTGTTTAAGCCCATTTGAAGTACTCGGTTATGGCCGTCCTATGAAACTAATGCATTCATGTAGTGAAAACGTCAGCAGTTTGTAGTTGAGAAAGCTAATCTTGAGGACTGACTGCTTGCTAGGTGTGGGGACTAGAGCAAATCATTAAATTCTCTAAGTCTCCACAGCTTCATCTGCAACTGAATGACCTAACATTTGAGAGGGGTTGGCTCATACCAGGGGCAAATGTCTTTGTTATTTTTTGTCTTTGTTATTTTTTATTTTATTTTATTTTTTTACTGATCAATTGACAATTTTCTACTCTGAGGACAAGCATAGCAAAAAATTTTTCAAAAGTGCAGCCAGAACTAAGCACTCAGAAGTAGGGTCACTTTAACCAGTGAGATAAACTTGGAATTTCAAAACCCTGCTTTGAATGCACTCCTTTCTTTTCATTTTCCACAAATTGTGTTAAGCTTTGCCCAGTGTACAGAACCTTAGAGATATCTATGTATTTCCACTCCAAACTAGCTTATATCACTGATACGTAACACCATCTCACATTAAACATAAATATGAATGTAGGTTCTGTTTTCGCCACAACCACCTTACATGAGGATGAAATCTCCAAAATTATCCAAGTAGAAACACACTGCTCTTTCCTATCAAGGAGGCATATGCAGTGACCTAGATAACTTACATTTCCACTATAAACCTCTCCTTTTTCATCACCACCATGTGCTTTTTAATACCACCTCATGTTAATGTTGGTGCTTCTTAAATAGGAAAGATAGTATAATACTTTATGAAATGCTGTAATTCATAAAAGGAGGGGTTTAAAAATCCATAAGGTTACAACTTTATACTTGGGTGTTTTTCTAGCCCTCCCAAAGAGCTGAGGGAAAATAAACATGATTACATTTAATGTCTGGGTGAGTGCTAGTTTGACCAGCTTTGATGCAAGCTATTGTGCCATAATGTTGTTTCTTAAAGCTACACTAATCAAACATGAAACACTAGTAACAACAAATGAAAAAAAAATAAAAGTATACTTAAAGAGAAAGTAATTATCTGTTAAGAATAATCAGGTGGGTAACAATGGTGAAGGACAGAAACAAATGGTGGACTGCTTTGTTACTTTTTCTTTATCTCATGAAAATTATTTTAATGGTGAGTTAACATAAGCTTAAGAATTTTGATAATTTTATTTTATGACCAGTCAGTCATATTAGTGTCTGCATTCATAGATGTGGGAGAACTGAATGCTTTCAAAAAATTGCTAAGATTTATCTGTTGAACTAAAGATAGGTATAGAGAGGTCATTGGACAAAAGGTATATTCTTTTAAGTAATAATTTTAATATTCTTAATCCTGGGTTAATTAGCAGCTTCTTAAAATAGTCATATCAGTCCTTTAGTGTACAGATCAAATTGGAGTTTGTAAAAAGGGCTTGGATATAATCACCAAGAAGATGAATGGTGATGAAAGCAATTTCAGCTGCCAGAGATAAGGAGAAAAAGATTCCTTTCCACTTCCTCCTTTGGCAGTAGACTACCAGCAAAGACCATATTATCTCTCTGATCCAGTACTATGGGAACTGCTGGGTTTGACTACTTTGAGTTTTATTTATTTACACATACTATTTGGCACATAAAGTTTTCCAAGCCCTTCACTAGACACTGAAGTCAAGGAATGAATAGAGCAAGAGTAGATCACATCCTATAACCTGTAGAGGAGGAACGGTGGTGGCTGTGGGCAGTAGGGATCTGAAATACAATGACTTCCAATAAATAAGTTTCAAAAACAGGATTTTGAGAAGGGAAGATTACAGGAGCATGAAAATGTCTAGATGGGAAATAGAATGGTAACAGAAAGAAAAGAGCAGCTATAAGGTTATTAAAATAGTCCAGGTGAGAAATGACGAGAATAAACTAAGGTTTTAGCAAAGATGACAGAAAGAATAAAGCCATAGTCAAGAGACTTGGAGACAAAGTGGACATGGAAGACAAGAACGTTGTCAGTAAATGATATTCCCAGGGTTTTAAATTCAATGGCTGGGTAAATAATGAAGACATTAACAAAGATGAGGAGTACAGAGAAGTGCCAAAACAGGTTAGAAGAGAATGCAATTTGCAGACATAATGAGTTTCAGATTACCAGGTGAATATCCAAGACGAATAAGAAATTGATCTTTAGCTTTAAAAGAAACCTGCCTGAGATAAACAGCAGTAGAATTTATAGAGTGGGTGGAGTTTGAAAAGGACATATTAAAGATAGTTTTGGTTTTTTTTTAAAGATTTTATTTATTAGAGAGAGAGACAGAGAGCGAGCACGGGCAGGGGGAGGGGCAGAGGGAGAAGCAGGCTCTCTGCTGAGCAAGGAGCAGATATGGGACTCAATCCCAGGAGCCCAGGATCCTGACATGAGTCAAAGGCAGACGCTGCATTGCCTGAGCCACCCAGGTGTCCCAAAGATAGTTTTTTTTAAGCTTAATAAAAAAAAAAAAAATGAGTTATATTAGGCATTTGAGAAAGATCAGAAGGCATAATATAAATTTGGTCATCTATTTTTGAGAGCTGTCTGGCAGAGTCACAAGTATATTTATAGTATATTTCTTTCTACTACTCTAAATGTGAGTTGATTTCCCCCCAATAAACTCCCTGTCCTTCAATACAGAGGAAAAAGAGCAAAGAAATAAACAAAAGCATACAATTTCAGTTTAATCTCATTGCATTAATTTTCTATTGCAGATATAACAGATTACCATACACTTGGTAGATTCAAGAAACAAAAAGAATTATTTTCTTACCATTCTGTTAGACGTTTTCCTGAGCTAAAATGAAGATGTTGACAGGGCTGCGTTCCTTCTGGGAGTTCTAGGAGAGAGACTTCTCACCAAGGATTGAGTTCTGCTCACCTCACGTTACTCTGACTTTATCTTTTGCCTCCCATCTCCACTTTTAAGGATGTTTGTGATTACGTTAGACACACCTGGATCATTCAAGGTAGTCTCCCTATTTAAAGTCAGATAATCCTTAATTCCAGCTCTACCTTTCATTCCTTTTTCTCATGCAATGTAACATTTTCATTTGTTTTGGTAATTGGGGCTTGGGCATTGTTGGAGGCATTAGTCTGTCTTCCACACTGACAAATTTAGTTCAAAGAAATTATCTGGTTATTTCGATTAAATAAATATTCTCTATATTAATGCTCAGCATCTAGTTTTACTTTTATACAGTGTTCTGAGTATAAATGGGATTGAGGCACTGTGGTTCTGGCACCCTAAATTTTGTGGGTGGAGAGCAGGCATCCTCAGATCCCAGATAAAATCACTAAATTCTTTGCTTTCACATGCAGATCTGTATTTGTCTGACCTGGCTTGGAGATCTTTGAGTATAATTACTCCCACCTGGTTTAAACTTTGCCAGCCATCACGGAAACCCATGGCTCATTGTGCTACATCAGTTTCCAATCACAATGACTGTTTTGTTTTGATTGTTTAGCCTTTTCCATTTGTTGGTGCTCTTGGTGCTTTCTCTCCAGATAGGATATAAGGAACGTGCTAGATACACTAGATAATGTACAAGACAAGTGCCTGCCACAGTGCTGCTTCCAGCTTCTCTGGCTATTCTCCATGGCCCAACATGCCATCTTCTCCACACTGAATCTATCCTCCAGGATGCCCTCTTTTCATGCCCCTGAAAATGCAGCTTCAGGCTTCTCCATTCATTTGAGGCTTCTAAAACTCCAATTCTCACCTTGTAGTTTGATGTTGAGGCAGCAAAAATAGAGAACTGGCCTTTCATATCTTTACTCTCTTCTTCAACTTCTCTGGGTCAGAAAGGGGAGTTAACTTTCTCACTTCTCTCCTTGCTATATCCTCCTTCTACCTTATGCCAACAAAAATAGTGGAAGGTTATTGGAAACATATGTATTATGTAAGGGGTATTGAAAATACTGCATTATGTAAGAAACTCTAGATTCTCAGTTTCCCCATGTGTCTCTTGTTCTGGGAGTCAAGGTATAACTTTTACCTAAGGATTGCAGATGATGAAATATTTTTTAATACCCCCAAATATTCACTTTGCTGTATATGTCAAATAGCTCTTTCTACTGTTTAAAGGAATTCAATCTTTACTCTCTTGTTGCTGCTATTCTACTAAATATACATATATATATATTTCCATGTATATATATATACACTCACATATACATATGTGTATATATGTCTTAAAATATATATATATTTCAAGACATTTGCACTTTCCTAGAGAGGCAAATAAATTTTTTTAATATTACATACCGCAACATGATACTTCTTACCATTCAGTAACTCTTTCCTGCAAGTATACTGATAAAATTATACTTCAGAAAATGGAAATACCTTTTCCCTTTCAAAGGGGATTGAAAATTGTTCTACAAGGTACATAGCATAAAACCATTGTTAAAAAGAAAGCTGTATGTATTGGTACAATTTTTATTAATCTTAAGTTGGGATGAAATTACTTGTTTTATAATAAATATAACATTTTTCATGGTAAATACCCTTTCTGCCACCGTGATGAGTTTCTACTGCTTGAAGAAATGTTTAACCTATTCATCTCTCAAAGTATTGATTTGCAATGAATAAGTCATTCATAAGAATTTCCCTCTTATCATAATATCTTTGAAAAGTAAGGATAGGCCTTGAGATGGAGTACCACTCTAAAAAAAAATCATGTGATTACTGACAATTTGTTAAATGTGAAACTGGGATCATAGATGTTCATTTTCCAGACTCTTTTTCTTATTGTATCTATTATGTGAGTAATTTTGAGTAATTTCAAATATCTGAGGTTTTTTAGTAATTTTTGAATGATACTTTGACTCAAGAGTGTTTATATTTGAGACAAATATATAATATCTGGTAAGATAAAAAGGAATATAGAAATGAACTATAGGAATAAAATGTGAATAAATTTTAAAATTTAAATATCAGATGCTAAAATTGAAAAGCGTTATGCTAATAATTTTGAAAATGTATTAAGTGAACAAATTCCCTGTATAATATAATTTGGCTAAGCTATAAAGAACTAAATTTATTTTATTTTAATTTAATTTTCCAAATTATAGTACATCATTAGTTTTTGATTTAATGTTCAATGATTCATTAGTTGAGTGTATCACCCAGTGTTTATCATATCACATGCCCTCTCTAAGTAGACATTTAACTGCAGAGAATCTGAATCTGTAAATTCTGATTTTTCCACACAAAAATCAAATAGCTTTAAAATAGATTTTTTTCTAAACATTTATGGAGATAAGTCCAATCTCATGTACATCCTTGCAGAGAATTGAAGAAACAGAAAAATGCTAAGCTTCTAAAAATAAGATAGTAGGAGCACTTGGGTGGCTCAGCCATTAAGCATCTGCCCTTGGCTCAGGTCATGATCCCATGGTCCTGGAATTAAGCCCTGCATCAGGCTTTGCTCAGCAGGAAGCCTGCTTCTCCCTCTCACACTCCACTTGTTTGTGTTCCCTCTCTCCCTGTGTCTCTCTCTGTCAAATAAGTAAATAAAACCTTTAAAAAAAAATAAAAAAAGTAAAGATAAGGTAGTAAACACAAAAAAGGCAAAAGATACCATAAAAATGTGTATTAAAAGACAATATAATATTACATAATGAACCATATGGTTTTTTTTCTTAGAGATTCTAATTACAGAAAATTGATCAATATGATTTTATGTATTAACAGATTAAAGAAAGGAAACTGCATGATTGTACAAATACATGCAGAAAAAGTGGCCAATACAATCATATATCACTGAAGGATTATAAAGTTAATATATTAGGAAAAAAGAAGAAACTATTTTAGTGTAATATTGAGAATATACAAAAAAATAAAATAAGATGCCATGTATGACAAATAATATGTAAAATACATTATAGCAAATCTAACAAAATAGTTCTTATTGGAAAATTAAAACTTTATTTAAAATAGTTAATAAGAGATGCCTCGGTGGCCCACTCGGTTAAACATCTTCTTTCAGCTCAGGTCATGATCCCAGGGTCCTGAGATGGAGCCCCACATCAGGCTCCCTGCTCAGTCTGGAATCTGCTTCTCCCTCTCCTGTTCTCCTTGCTTGTGCTCTGTCTCTGTCTCTGTCTCTCTCTCCATCAAATAAATAAATGAAATCTTTAAAAAACCAAATAAAATATTAAATAATATTTTATAGAGGTATTAAAGATATAAAATATGACTATGCTCATAAAACTAATTTATATTTTTAATATAACTGAAATTCCAACCCAAACAGAATTATACTCATGCATAGGTCATAATCAAATTTATGACAGAGCTTACACATTGTTGGGGATATGGTAGACTAAGAAATAAAAGGGAATGTAAAAATCATTATCATTACGTGAAAAGGAGGTGAATACTTATCTCACAACATAAACAATTGGCCCAAATGTATCATTGATTTAGATGTGTAAGGGAAATTAATATGTTTTGGGGAGATGATCTAATAGAATAACTTTACAGTTATGGATGGGGAAGAATTTCTTAAACAAGATTCACAAATTATTCAAAAAAAGGAGGGACATTATAGATGAATTCAGTAAATTTAAGAACTTTTGTTAATCTCTAGACACCCTCAGTGAAATGATAAGTGGAAGATATTTTCCACCAGTAAAACTCACAAAAAATCCAGAGAGAATATTCATGATACATAAGTGAGTAAATGCATGTATGTGTGTTTATCAGTAAGAAATAGGCCACTAGCAAAAAATATATGAACAGGGATTTTATAGAAGATGAAACATGAATAGTAAAGTGACATTAGGAAGCAGAGAAATGTGAATCAAAACCATAGTGACCAATTTGATAAACATTCTGACGTTAGACAGAACTGATTATTGGTAAACATAGGGAACTAGGGACACCTTCATTAACTGCTTAGCAACTGTTTGTCTTATTGCAAATGGATGCAGCCACTTTGGAAAATAATTTGGCATTACTTAATAAAGTTGACAGATACATATTTTTAGACCTGGCAATCCCACTACTTGGTATATACTCTAGAGACAGTCTTGTCCATGTGCTTCTGCAGACAGGAAATCAGAATTTTTCTAGCAGCCCTCTTCATAAGAGTAAAACTCTGGAAACCGCCCAAATGTCCATCAACAGATGAATAAACTGCAGCTGCAGACATCAAGTTGGATGAATCGCAAAAGCATAAAGTTGACTCAGAACAGCAAGACCAAAAAGAATGTATAATAATTTAATTTATATACATTGAAAACACAGGCAAAAACTAAGTAGCTACATATATAGATGCATGCATAATATATACAATCACTACATTGGTAGTAAAACCTTACAGAAAAGAAAGAGATTTCCCAACATCCAATTCAGGAGTGGGTACTACTGCCAAATAAAGTCGACAGGGAACAAACAGGGAATTTTAAAGTATTAAGCTGATCTGTGAGTATATCATTTGTCTTATCATTATGATTTAATTGTACATATAACATAATATACAGCAGTTGTATGTATATTTCCCAATTTCAAAATGTAAAAAGAAAGCAGCATTCATAATATATGCACAAACACCAGTGATACTGTAGCCCATTGAAGGGCAGAGAGTTTGGAATTAGGGAAAATTAGGGTTGAACAGTTATTCCATCACTTACTAGGTTTGTGACCTGGACATTTTTTAAAAAGGAGGTAATAAATTTATTCTGGAAGGCTGCCATGAGAACTAAATGAAATAGTGAATGTAAAATGCCAGCAGAATGCCTGGCACACAGGTGCTCCAATTGAGAACCAGTATGAAGGAAATTCACTCTCCTTTACTGACAGCAGTTTCGACAGAAGTGAAGTTTGTGTTCACTGCAGCAAGTACGCTGGAGGAGAAATTGTCAAATTGTGAGTGAAAAATGCAGTGGAGTCACAGCTTCCAATAAATAACATTGTAAGAAAGCAGAGTTTCATCCTACTCAGGCATGCATATACATAGGCAGCGGGAGGCGCGAGAGAAGCCGCATTCTTCAGTCTTCACTGAGACTCTTGCACCCTTAGATGATCTGTCATTGTATGCAGAACACACTGGCAGATTTATCCCCACGATTCAGGCTGCTCAGTAATGGTTCAGGTGAAAGCATTTCAGTAGTGCCATAAAATGGGAACTCATAAATGACGGAGTCTATTATTAGGTGACAAGCTCCAGCCTGGTGACTTTGTTTGTGACTTTGTATAGACTCTGCAGAAATGTTTCCATTGTCATGAGCTGCAGGAGAGAAAAAAACAACAACAATGTAATGAAAACACTGGTCAGCACATCTAAACACCTGATTTTATTTAAAAACACCACGCAAGGTCTGAAGGCTAAATGGTTTAAAATAGCGGTGTGATACTGAACAATTAAATACACCAATGAAACGCCTAAGCAGGGTGAGAGTTGGGTGTGGTGTGTTTTATGGTTTCCTTGATATTATAAATTAGCTGTTCCTTCCATATTCTGAATAAAGAATACGGATTTTCTGAATTTTCTTTTTCTTTTTCTTTTCTTTTTTTTTAACAATTTTATTTACTTATTTGACAGAGATTGAGTACAAGCAGGGGGAGCAGCAGAGGGATAGAGAGAAGCAGGCTCCCTGCTGAATAAGGAGCCAGATGCAGGGGCTCCATCCCAGGACTCCGGGATCATGACCTGAGCTAAAGGCAGGCATTTAACTGACTGGGTCACCTAGGTGCCCCATAAATCCACTGAATTTTCATTCTGCTTTTCTTTTGTATTATAATCTGAATGATGACTAATGGTGTAATGGTGTACTTCCTTATGACTAACTGATTGGCCAAAAGAAAGATATGTGTCAATAGTAAGAACTTATGGCTCGTATTCCCTGTAGGAGTTGCTTTGGAGTGGGAGGGGAATAAGCAGTATTTTGGTTTATATAATAGTGCCTCATACAATGGACCCATCAGTGTTCAATCATAATGGAACCTGGTTACTTCATAGATTACTATATTTAAATCTGAATTTGTTTGTTGTTGTTGGAGAAATAATGATGTCAGTTTCTATCTAATATCGGTATATAGGGAACGTTGTGAACCTTTAGTATCAACCAATATATACTTTATTCTATTTCTCCTGGATGTTAATCTTAGATGAAATGAATAACATTCTTTGTATCATGTTTTCTGTGATATGCGGAGCTGCCCCATCACTTTAGCTGCAAAATTTATTTTAAATACTATTTCATATTTTTGCCACAATGACATAATCATTTTACCTTTCTTTTTCCTGTCAAGTGTTAATTATCCAATGTAGGTAAGATTAGGAGTCAAAACCATGGGTCCAAATATCTGCAAATTGTTACTTATCTTCTTTAATAACCCAGAAATGATGCTTAGGTTTACGTACATGTTTTTATATGTGTTGAATCATATTTAAATGATGGGGCATACATATAAGACAGGGAAAAAAACCAAACCAATTGTTAAGAATTTTAAAGGAATTGGAAAAGAAGGATTTTCTAGGATTAACAATGGATATAGCTCTATGTGATTTCTGCTTCAATTCATCACATTAAGATCTAAGCCAATATATAACAAAATAAGCAGATTTTGAGTTAAGTATCAAAAGTTGAGGGAAAAAAATCCACACACACAACTTATTAAAAGTGATAAAAAAAAATAGAGCTTTTCCATAGTCCTGTATCTGTTGAAGAAATTAAATATCTCATTAAATAAATTCCAACAACAAAAACAATGTGTTTCTCTGGTGAGTTATTTGAAACTTTCAGTGTAAAAAACAATATGAATCTTACACAAACTGTCAAAATCAGAAAAAGAAGAAATAGTTGCTAACCTCAGGTCAATCTCTCTCATAAATGGGTGTGCTTAATCCTAAATATAATATTTTGAGCAATATATATGAATGGCCATTCATGATGCACAATTGGGTTTAGTCCATGATTAAAGGGGTTCCTTGAAATTCAAAACTTTATGAATATAATTTCATCTTGGTGACTAAGTCAGGAGAAAACATATGTGATCATAAAATGAAACACTAAAAAATTAAATAAATAAAATGTAACACCAATAAAAGCATTAGATAAAACATATTCACAATCTTAATAAAAAACGAAGTAGTGATGAAAAGACTTTCCATACCCTGATAAGGGTTATTTACAAAATCCAGAAAAAAGTCATACAAAAAAAAAAAAAAAAAAGGTTTTCTTTCCAAACAAAGGGAGAAGACAAGGAAGCTTACAAATCAATAAGCAAATTACAGAGAATCCCGTAAACAAAATGGACAAGATGTGTCTGATTGAAGTACTTAAATCAGAAGGATATCCAAATGGCCAATACATGTATGAAAATGTTCCTTTAATCATAAGGGAAATAAAAGACATACAATCATGAGAAAATCAATCTAAAGGAAAGAATGTTACACACTCACCAGGTTGCTAACATTAAAAGGACTGATAGCAGCTCATCTATTGCTCAGAAAGATAGAATGTGATGGGTAAAAATGGAAATTTGGCATTTTCTATTTTTGGTACCCATGATCCTACAATTCCATCCAGTTGTATGTATCAAACAGAAATGTATGCATTTGTTCATCAAGAGATAAAACCAAAATGCAAATGAGAGCATTATCTGTACTTGCTCTAAACTGGAAACAAACCAAATGGTTGTCAACAATTTAATGAATAGATCAATTGTGAATATATTCCTATAATAGAAAACTGTAAATAAGTGGAAATGAATGAACTATTGCTACAAACAACATCCCTGACCAATCTCACCATCATAAAGTCAGCCTAAAGAAGGCATAGACTCACAAGCACCCACATTTGTAAACAATACCCTCTACACACACACACATACCTCTCCCAAACACAGCCAACAAAACTTTCCTATCCTATTAGAAATAAGAATGATGGTTCTATGGACCACATCTTCCTTATCCATTCATCCGTGGAAGGGCATCTTGGTTCTTTCCACAGTTTGGCGACCGTGGCCATTGCTGCTATAAACATTGGGGTACAGATGGCCCTTCTTTTCACCACATCTGTATCTTTGGGGTAAATACCCAGTAGTGCAATTGCGGGGTCATAGGGAAGCTCTATTTTTAATTTCTTGAGGAATCTCCACACTGAACGAATGGATAAGGAAGATGTGGTCCATATACACTATGGAGTATTATGCCTCCATCAGAAAGGATGAATACCCAACTTTTGTAGCAACATGGATGGGACTGGAAGAGATTATGCTGAGTGAAATAAGTCAAGCAGAGAAAGTCAATTATCATATGGTTTCACTTATTTGCGGAGCATAACAAATAACACGGAGGACATG
>PISX010022640.1:0-31309 GCA_004024625.1 Mellivora capensis
GTACACGATACAGAAGGACCCTTTTTCTTGAGGAACATCTTCAGGTTAGCGTTTCACATGTCCTAACCCTTACATATTGTTATGACCCTGGCAAACTTCTCCGGGTTCTTCCCATTAAACAAGCCTTATCCCAGGACTGGGTTTGGCTTAGTTCATTAGAATACCAGGAGTAGTTGAAAGCAGAAATCAGCCCATCCTCTTGTAAAACAGAAACACAGTAATTACCAACAGTAATCAGGGCATTTTTGTGGTCTTATATACAAATCAATTACTTTTATCTTTCAAAATTTTAAAAGACTACACCTTGGTTGAATGGAAAGAGGAAAGGTGTCAGTATTTATAACTTCCATATTTCATTTTCCTACTAAAAAAGACCTGATATCTTAACATATTTTAATTAATGCTGAGCCCAAGATATCACTGTATACAGAGATGTTTTATACTGTGGAACTCTTTAATAAAGTTTTGATCCAATCAATTTTGGCTACTACAATCCTTGGTTATTTGAAATGCACATTAGTTTCTCAAATTGCCTCTCTGCCTCTTTTATTTCATCGGGAATCCTTTCCTTCATTCTCTTCACATCTCTATCTTTCTTTCTGAGTAACTAGAACTTGAAGATGTTCATTGCAGTAAACAGATGTATTTTTGTGTGCATTTTCAATTTAGCAAGACCAAAATTAAGATGGTTCGTTTACTATTAGATAAAAATACAATCTAATTCTCGGAAAATAACAATCTTATTTTCATATCATACTTAGTAATTTTCCAAGCACAGAGTTACTGCTTCATGGTCATGTAATAACGGAGGTTATTAGGCAGATGTGGTATTTGAATCAAAATCACCAGTTACTAGGTGATTATTAGGCAGATGTGGTATTTGAATCAAAATCACCAGTTACTAGGAGTCTGTGGGAAAGTTGTTTAACTTTTCTTTATTTCAGCTTCCTCATCTGTAGAATGGAGCTATGAATATACCACCTCAAATAGTTGTGAAAATTAGGTGACATAATACTGAAAGTTTTTGTTCAATATTTAGTACATACTGTACTAAGTGCAGATATCTTAGGTAGTGGTGGGATAAGGGCTTCACTACCTTGACATCAGCACACATTTTTCCTCTACTTTGAAAATATGAACCAGATGGGTTGAGTTATTCAAGACTATAGAGCTAATTAATGAAAGAGTCATGCCTAGAACTTAACTTCATTAAACCTGGTTTAATGTTCCTTAAACTTCAACAAAGGTAGTGGAATGTGGAATATATATATTTCATATAATTCCTTCCTGCATTATCTTGATCAATCCATGTTCTAAGAACTCTGAGCAACAACCAGAATAATTAGTTGCTTATAAGACATGATATGAATATTTGAAAGACATTTCTTCACCAAAATATTGTGAAGTCATTACAGTTGTTATCTCTGTGTGCTCAATATCCATGGCCTCTTCTGAAAGTAGCAGCTTGACTTCCATTTGGAAATCTAGAGGTCCCTTGCAGGTTATCATTAACGTGTAACACTCTCTAGTGGTGCAGGAGTTGAAGAGTGTTTTTATAACTGGATTTGGCCACACTCTGTCTCTCTAAATCTTAAAAATGATCCAAATAATGAAATTAATTGGCCTGTATTCATCCTGACTTTGGTGCTTTATAGAGATCCACCATTAGTTGAGATTACCTGGTTCCCTGAGATTGCTTTGTCTCTATTCTTTCAGAAACCTGCTTTTTTGTTTTACCCTTGATTCTAGGGGCTATATCTTATCTCTCTTAAAAAAAAAAAAAGGCTTAGCTAGAGTTGGTTTTTGTAGAAGGAACTCCAACTCATAGTAGTAAGCTAGTACCACAAAATGTTGCAAAACCACCCCAAAACTCAGTGGCATACAATAATAAGTATTTATTTGTCATTTATATATCTTCGGGTCTGCTGGGATTTGGCATATACAGGCTGGACACAGCCTCAAGCTGTAGGTTGAGTCCAGGTCAGTAGCAGGTTCTTCTCATTGCAAAAAGGCAGGAGCTCAAGAGGGCAAGTTCAATCATGCAAGCACATTTCAAGCTTCTGCCCTATCTTGTCTGCTAATGTTCCATTAGCTAAAGCAAGTCAAAGGGACAAGCTCAAAGTTAAAGGGTGAAAAGATCATTCTACCTGCAAAGATGGGGGGAGGCGCAGCAGTGAATAGTTGCTGAGCAGTGATTTCATCTACTGCAGACAGACCAATCTGCATTAAGAAGTCATCCAATTCCAGGAGCCCCTGGGTGGCTCAGTGGGTTAAAGCCCCTGCCTTTGGCTCAGGTTATGATCCTGGGGTCCTGGGATCGAGCCCTGCATGGGGCTCTCTGCTCAGCAGGGAGCCTGCTTCCCCCTCTCTCTCTGCCTGCCTCTCTGACTACTTGTAATCTCTGTCTGTTAATAGATAAAAATCTTTTAAAAAAGAAAAAAGAAGTCATCCAATTCTGCTAAGGAATTTCCTTCTAAAATGCAAACACTATCAGAGAAGAAAACATAATGCTTTTCCATTACAATCCACCTTACCTTTTTTGTCCAGTTGGCTAGAAGGCAGGGTCCACGGATAGCTAAGAAGAATCATCTGTGAAATGAAACAGATGGATGCAGGTTACCAAGGGGGATTGGGGTTCAGGATAAGGGGAAGCCTAAACTCATAGCACAGTATGGAGGGACATGTGAAAAATCCCAATAAGGAAGACTCTTGGGAACTAAGAAAAAGGTAAATTTCACTGCATATGTGGGTGCCTTCCTATACATTAAGAGAGAAGGGGGGAAAAATGGAATTGATAGATTCCTTAGATTTCTAAGAATGGGCCCTCAGTTTAGGGTTGACATAAAATGGCTCAATATTGTTTTTATTTCCCTGTGCTCTCTACAGCTACACTGTCAGTTTGGAGTGGATGGTTATAAAAAGCTACCATAGAGTCTTATACATGGGAGAGCCAGATAGTTGTTTATTCTGATTCTGGGAGAGCATCTTCCTTTATATCATTTCTGGTTTTTAATTTCTCAGTTGCATTTTAGATGAGGTCATCAGAACTGCCAGGTTGCTCATGTCATAAAATACACAGAGCAATGGGATGCTGAGGGCTAAGGAAGCTTCCGAGAAATGTTAATTATTGTACCAGTAAGGGTTCAACAAAGTAAGTAGAGAAACCATGCCCATATCTGAAGTTTCAAGTTGTCTACAAGCGTTAAAATGTGAATACATGTGAAAGTTTGTGCGTATGAGTGTGAAGAGAGAAGAGTGGTTCCTATATAATCTTGTTTGGACATTTGTAAGAATATAATTAAAAGATAAAATAGCCTCCTTTGGACGGGGCACCGTTCCACTCCCAAGTGTATCAACATCCTTTAACTATACTCTCATGCAGATTAGGTAAAAATATGACTTAACAATCAGCTGCTCTCAGAATAAAGCATATTTTCCCCAAGCCTGTTTTAAACAAAATAAATGGCATACACCCTCATAAAGAGAAATGACAGACATTTTGTACTCCATGAAATTTCCCTTTTCAAAATCATGTCCTTTTATACCATAAAGAGATAGTAATTATATTATATACTCCCCAAACTTAAAAATTTAAAAAAAAACTAGTGGGAAAAGAGAAATAATAGGTCCTACAAAGAACGCAGTTAGGCAGAGCTAGATTAGAGAATCCACAGAGGATAAGTCACAGGGCTGATTATCTTGAATTTAATTTGCTGCTTTTGATATTTTCCCCCCTGCATTTTAGTGGTTCTATGGAGATCAGTTTGCAACAGCTTCATTTTTCAATTTGGCTGTCTATTTATTTATTTACTTATTTATTTATTGCATCAGGCATAGTAAAAGCTAACCACCAGACCAATTATTAGTACTTCAGATGCCTTATCATTTCCAAAGGGAAAGTAACAATCTGGTACCTGACATCTAAATCTCTTCCCTTGAGGCAGGTGCAGACCAATTTTTTTTTTTTTTTAAGGGGCACTTGAATTGTTATATAAGTGCTGGGACTGTTGAGAATGGATTCAAGTCTTGTGGTTGGAATAAAAAAGCTCTGTGCCTTCTCTAGCTCTTGAAATACCAGAGTTTTAAGTAAGGTGCCAACAAGCTATAAATAATCAAGTAGTGTCTTATTTTTTTTTTTTAACAGAACACCCAGGAATTATTACAGGGGGTAAGAGCTGTAAATTTATGACTACTTCATTTTCTATAAAACTCATGAAACTCATTGTCGCCTCATCTAGGTGTACTCTGTCTGCCCCATGGCAAATGGTATGATATTTTAGGTTCCTTTATATTTTTCTCAAGAAATTTCATCACATTCAAGATTCTGTGAACACTTTGCTCCCTTTACCACAAGTGTGGCAGAGAAGAAGGAGGGACTGTTCCTACATAGAGACCCCACTACTCTTGCCTACAACTTCCTTCATTCTCATGACTTTTAATTTCTCCAGAGTTCAATGATTTTCCTTATTCTTTTTCTATACCATTCAATCTTCTCTCTACTTAAACTGAGCTCTGAGCTTTACAAAGCACAGTGTTCAGTAAAACAAAAATGTACTATATTAGAGTTTGGCAACTAGCTCTTTTTACTTGAGAAAGCCCTTTTTGGTTCATCCCACCCCCTTCAGTATCACAAGTTGTTTGTTTTTGTTTTTGTTTTTTAAATAACATACAGTTATGCTCTGATAATAATCTGGTAATACAGTATCAACTAACTTTAATGAAGCACTTTTTTCCTCTGAACACTGGCTTGAGAAAGAGATCGCAACAATGAAAGACCTGGGGCTTAAAGTTGCATGAGCAGAATTCTAATTTTACATGTTAGTAGCCAGTGCATTTTCTGTTCCTTTGGATATCAAAAACTGTAAAACTTTTAGGAAACAGAAGGTAAAACAACAAGAAAATCTGGCTCTGATTATCCTGCTGGTGTTATTTTTCTTACAATATTGCATTCCATGCAGAAAGGACTTAAGACTTCTTCTGCAGTCATGAGACTAACTCAATACCACCCGTTCTTCAGTGTGAAGAAAATAAGCATTTATGCTATAGGTCTTTTTTTTTTTTTAAGGTGAAAGGTAAACAAGAAAGGTAATTTAGAAATTGGACTCTTATAGCTGAATACGAGATAGAAGGCAATCCTCAGCATAAAGCCATCTTGCTTTTTCCAAGGAGGCATTTATGTTTAAGGTCTGAACTATCTTTATATTTATAATTTTTAAATTACTGCCTTATGCATATTTAAATAAATTCTAGAATATCCTATGTTGATCATGAGTTGATCCTATCTCTTCCTAGTGACCTTCAACCTAAGTTCATCTGTCATCAGCAGGGCTACCTTCTGAGTCCTCTAAGGGAGATTTCTCACAACTTCCTTTCTCTATAAGTTGTTCAAGATTTAAAATCTATGTAGGAGGCAGTCTCTGCAAATTTTATTCCAAGCCTCATGTTTTCATTGGGATAATCTGAGAAGAACTGGTTTCTTGTTCATACTATAGGTATAAAGTCACGCTCTCCAATTACTGGGTGGCCTTTTAAGCGATCTTAACCTTGTTTACAACAAGCATCCAACACTTGTGGTTATGAGATCGCACCTGCCAGAACAATTATGAAGCCTGTATTAATTGTCTATGCCTGGCCTCCCTTGTTAACAATTCTACACTGTGACCTCTGTGAACTTTTCCAACTGGCATCAGTTGTGGTCATTTTGGGCTAATGTAGACCTTGAAATAGTTCTTTGATCCAGAAAAACATAATTGAGAGCTGTTGTAAACAGAGTAACACTCCTTCCCCCTAAGATATCCATATCGTAATGCCCAGAACTTGTGAATACATTAGTTTATTTGCCAAGAGAGAATTAAGGTTGCAGGCAGAAGAGTGCTAATCACTTGACCTTAAAAAAGGGAGATGATCCTAAATTATACTGGTGGGCCCAAATAATCACAAAGGTCATCAAAAGTGACAGTGAGGCTGATGGATTAGGCAAAGAAAAGAGATGATGAAAGAAGCTTTTTCACATGAGAGGCACTCTGGACTGCCCTTGCTGCCTTTGAAGACAGAGGAAGGTGGCCATTAGTTGAGGCATGAGAGTAGCTTCTAGAAGCTGGCAGCAGTTCTCACTTGACAGGCAACAAGGAAACAGGGACCTCAGCCCTATAACCCCAACGAGCTGACTTTGGCAACAAGCTGAAAGAACTGAAGAATGGGTTCTTTCCCAGAGCTTCCAGAGAGAGAGGGGATCTATTCATCTTTCTAGGGTCTCATTATTCCACTACTCAAGGATTCGGGCTAGGTTGTCAAATTTTACATTTTTTGTCAAAATGCTGACTTTACCTAAGAATAACATAATATTATCATAATTTCATGTCACTTTAAAATAGGCAAAATTATTTCTTTGTGTGTTTTTAAGTGATTTAAAATATGCAAAATGGAGAAAAAGCCAGGTATGCTAAGGAGAGGCTCATGACTTTCATGGCCTGAGTGTGGGAAGCAGAATGTGTGGGGAACAGCATGGGGGGGGCCTGGGGGTGAGTGGTGATGTCTGGGACATGGTGGATTCTGGATGTCATTTTTGGGAGTCGAAATTTTTCCCGAAAGGATCCATTCAAGGACTCTCTGCAAGGAAAGGTCATGATCAAATTGCGAGTTGAGAATGTTCACGCTGGAGGATGTAATGAAGTTAAAACTATTGCTATCGTCTAGCCCCTGCCCTCCCCAGAAAAGACGAAAAACTGGTAGGTTTGGGGATAGAGGTACAGTAACAACAACATTCATAAATATACATGTAATATTTTATCACATTCAATCTTCAGATTTATATTCCATTTAATTAGCTATGCAAACTGAAACTAGGAGACTAGAATGCCCCCCACAGGTCATGAAGTCAAGGGTCAGAGTGCTAGCACCAGCCCTTGTGGAACAAATTCATGCTCTTTCTGTTTTCATGGGATAGGTCTTTGTGCTTCCATCATCAACCTGTCTATAAAAGAGTCAGTGATTATGTCTAATCCCAAAGATTATAAGGGATCAGAACTGTGCATGAGCTCAGAGTTCCATTTATTAATATGAGGAAGGCGCTTTAGAACCCAGAGTAGCAAAATTAGTCTTCCTGCTCACTACAGGTACTCTAATCATGTTAACGAAAATTCATAAAAATGAAAATAAATGATCTAACTCTATAAGTAAGATAAAAAAAGTAATCAAGTCTGCCTAATTTTTTGGAAATAAAAGGAGTTCCTCTTCACTGAGCACTTAGATTATGGCAGCTTAAATACTACTCTTGACATTGAGAGAATGAGATGACATGACTGTCCCATTTTACTGGAGGAGAACAGAGGCCCAGACAGGGTAAGTAATGGTGCCCAAGGCTACTCAGGGAGTACGGGCAGGGTCAGGGTCTGAGTAAAAGAATTTGTATCTCAAAAGTTTCTCACTTTCCTGTCACATTGCCTAAAGTCTAAGAGGGAGGAAGGGAAAAGGAACATGGAGGATGGTCCAAGTAGCTTTTTGGTGATTTACAGAGTGACTTACAACATAGAAGGAGCTCTTAGACTTCCAGAATAAACTCAAATCCATTGATATCTTTGAAAAACTTGAGAGTACATGAATCTAGGAAACTGTCTAACTTTCTAGAGAAATGTTTCATAATCTTTGTCAAATTCTGAAAGAAGTATGTAACCTGGACATATAAGAGCCATCACAGTAAATGAAGGTGAGCCTTGTTCCCTTCCTGGCCTTGACATCTTGGTGCTGGGAATGTGCAATTATCTTCGATCAGGTATGATCCAAATTATTATTATTATCCAAATAATTGATTATCAGAATCAAGATCGATCTGCCTTACCTCCAGACAGAAGTCTTCCAGAGCAATGCTCTTGTGTTGTAGGGCTTGGACTCTTCCTTCTTCTCCTATCTCCTCACCTTTTCATTCCTCCCTCAACTGAGGGAGTCTGGTAAAACAGGGAGAAAAAATGGAGTGACTTTGTTAGCTAAGAAACAAATCAAAGTTATCAAAGCTACAAAACAAATCAAAGCTACAAAATTACAAAAATTAACAAATCAAAGCTACAAAATACATTCAAACTTGTAGGGTGTATTACTATTGTATGTGGCTGTTTCACTACAAAATACCTGAAAGATGTAAGTCTCTGGTTGACAGACTAATATAAACACCATAAAGCAGGAAGGGATGGGGGAGGGGCGGAGAGAAAAGACTCCCATGGGGCCAACTGTGGTAGACGGCCAAGGGCCAGGATGGTGACCTGGATAGTGGAAGGTGTAACATTATTTGCCCCACACCCTACACGGTGTTTGTGACACCACACAGGTCAGACAGTTTTCTTTCTGGCATGGACTGCACCTTACAATACTGCAATAGAATAATAAGTGTTTGATTCCAGGAAGCAGTGAATTCATTCTTGAGAATAGCTTTGTTGAGTCAATGGCACACAAAGTTCAAAAACATGGAAAGGGTCTCTCTGCCATTAGAAACTCCTGTTTAAAGCCAATTTTAGACCCTCTTAAGGTAAGACAGAGGGTTATGTTTTTTCCTCTTGTTTTGATTACTTCAAAAGGCCACCAAGTTTACAGACAGCCCTTAAACTTGATCTATTAACTTTCCCTGGGAGCATAACGGCCCAGTAAACAGTGCCTCAGACAGCCTGCTTTCCTCCCAGAGTACTATGTGGCTGGTCAAAAGGGACCCTTGGGGCTGGGGATTCATACTGGGAAGAAAGAAATACAGGCTGCTAACAGGACTCTTGACAAGACAATAAGCAAAAATGTCAGGTGCTGAATTTTATTTGTGTATCAATCATTTCAAAAACAGGTTCTACTATTCCTATTCACTCACCTACTTTTTTTCTTTAATGGTTGCTTTTCTTTTTTACACTATATATGCAATTCCTCACTAATATATGGGAAGGCATTTTAATTATTTAACCTTACCCAACCCTCAATTGACCAAAATATGGGTTCAAGACCTGACCAAATTATAGTTGTTTTATGCCATTAACATCACTGCTAGCATGCCTAGGTCAGGAAAGCTTACAAAGAATGTAAGTTCTCCTGGAATACATTTGCAAAATGTCCTTTGCTCATCTCATGTGGGAACTTGTTCACCAGTTGCTTAGTGCCTATTTGCATGAATCTAAATTAGGTATTTTTTAGTTTTAGAAATAAAAGGAGTCTTAGAGGTCATATTGTCCATAGGGTCAAATATGTTTCCTCTCCAGCACCAAATCTCACTGATTAGGACTTGTCACCTGAAATACTGTGTTAAGTAGGTTTCTGAAGCTCATCGTAGCAGAATAGCTACGATTAAGGTCTACTGTTTTGGTCATGGGTGCTGAAATGGGGTAGAGCTATACCGATGGATATAGCTGTCACACTGTTCTAGCCTGACTCATTCATTTACAGGTGATAAACTAACTTCCAGAATGGGAAAATGACATAACCACAAGTCACTCCAAGACTAACACAACCAGAGATAGAATTTAAATATAGACCTGAGTTCTTTGCACAACCACAATGAGCACATAGATAGGATGAACCTGTGAGTATTTTTGATTCACTGATTTTAGTTTCCCATCATTGTTGATGTCAACTTCTCCACCATTAGGTGGTTCTTCTTTTGGTAGATAACGCTTATTAAAATATTCAGAGAGAGGGACACTTCACAACTTCTTTTTACCTTTATGTGACTTGCTCTTTCAGATAATTTGCTATGACAGCATAAAAAAGAGTAGGAGCACAGGGCTCTCTACATGGGGAAAAGAATGAACACTGGTGAATTAATTTTAGCTCCAATAGTATGGAGAAAGGAGGTAGGGAAATGTATGGCTTGGGAAGGAAGGGATGTGGGTTTATGACATTATCTGCAGTCTTTGTCCCCCTTGAACACTCCCAGAATGCTTCAACCTCCTAGCTTCACACCTTTTTTTCCGTTTGGAAAACAGTCCTTCTAAATATTGCCATGGCTCACTCCCTTACTTCTTATACATCTCCATGTTTAAATATCACCTTATCAGACTGATCCTCTCTCACCCTATTTAACACGAACACAAGCCCTCCCGTCCCTCTGTCTCTTTACCCTGATGTGTTTTATTCATAGCATACATCACCTTGCCATTACAATTTGTTTATGGTTATATTTCTATAACATACCAGCTGACACAGAATTTTACCTTTGTGATACATGATGCACTTCTCCTTATTCCCACTGCAAGATTCTAAGTTCCATGATGAACACAGATGGCTTCATTCCTGGCTTATTTTTCAGCCCAAAGAATAGTCATCGACACATAGTAGGCCTGCAAATAAAAATGTGTTGACTCGATTAATTTGAAGTGATAGTCATAGTTAAACCATTCTAGCTTTCTACTTCTGACACTAATGTTGGCCAACAAGGGCCCATGGGCCACACCCAGTCCAAAGTCTGTTAGTGTAAATAAAAATTTTTTGGAACATACCATTTCCTATTTGTTTATATATTGTCTATAGCTGTTTTCATATTACAGTGTCAGAGCTGAGTAGCTACAACAGAGATTGTATGATCTGTGAAGCCTAAAATATTTCCCATCTAGCCCTTTATTAAAAAGGTTTGCTGACCCCAGCTAAAGAGCATCAGCAGGGATGAAAGTGGTCAATGGTGGCCATAGTGGTCTTCCCTAACTGATCAAGAGGATCTGCCAGAAGTAACTGGATGGTGGGATGGCGCAGACTCAATTCTCAACACCTTCAGCAGGCTTCAAGTGCAAACTTTTGAGTAAATTCTGGATTCATTCCACAAATTTTTCTTGCGTAGCTACAATGTGCCAACTTCTTCCAAGGCTCTGTTACACAACACTGAACAAACACAAAAGTCTTTGTCCCTTGGAAATGTACATTGTAGCAGCAGAGACAGACATTAACCAACGAAAATATGAAATAAGTAAAGGATTTGGTACATAAGCATCAAGTGCCATGGATGAAGAAAGGGGGACAGGGGAAGGGGGTGCTAAGAATGCATAAGGAAAGAAGGGACATAAGACTTTACAGAACATGTAGGACACACTGAGAAGATATTTTAACCAACACTTGAAAAGGGTAATTACCAGCTATAGGAATCACTCAGGAAGAAGTTTGAAGTCAAACAGACCAGCTAGTGCAAAGAGCCCGGGGCAAAAGTGAGGCTGCTGGTTTTGAGGAACAACCGGGAAGCCCCTGAGACTGAAGAAAAGGAAAGGAATAGATTGGGCATCCACAATGAGAACATTGTTTTAATGAAAAACTCTAATTGGGAGGGAAATACAATTTAACAGATGATGGACAAATTCCCTGGAGACATTGAATTTTATCAAACAAGATACTGTAGAATAATTGTTAAAAGAGTATATTTTATTGGCTCAAATTCACTAACTCTTCCCAAATTTCCAAATGCCAGACTTTGCCCCATTTATTTGGAGTGTCTAAGTTGAAGTAACCTTTAGCCTTTTGATTTCCTATGGCTCTGATCCCTGAATTCCTTCAGAGAGTTCCTGCCCAAGAAGGAAACATCCATCCTGAGGAGCAGAAAGGTCTCTGCAGTCAGATTGCTAGACCCTGACTCCTAGGACCTCCAAGTCACAGAGCCTTTCTCCGTGAGCCTCCATTTTCCAGTCAGTGGCATGGACAGAAAAAGAGTAACTATCTCAAAGGGTGAACTCTAAAGGATGAAATGTGAGTTTGAACTCCCCTCCACTCTGTAAGCATTACGTATATGTTAGCAGGTATAATGACATACCCTGCCTGTTCTCTGGCGAAGCTGCTTGGGTGCCGAAGAGAGTTCCCTCTCTCCTGAGGCAGCTTGTGGATTCCTTGGGCAGGTCTGCCGATTAAGATATTGAGCCCCAATCCACCTGCCTGCAATTTGCAGTACTAGCCCTGGTTCTATCTCTTAAAGTCAAATAGAGCCCATCAATCTCCCACCTGAAAGCCCTTCAGTGATTAAAGGTAATCACTACATCCCTCTAAAGTCTGTCTGTTTCTTCAGCCAAGCCTCATTTCACTGTTTCCCTTTCCCCTCACCACACGAGCTTGCACATTTGACCTTGCTCCATTTGCCTTAAATCTATCTTAAATTACATTTACACTTCTTCCCAATCACTCTCTCCTTGCCCACCTTTCGATTTAATTAATTCCATTATTACTGTGACATGTCTAGGTTTATAACATGTGCCTTCTCTCCTCTAACCCTCTGCATACAGCTGATGAGCTTCCCTTCCTTCTTCTTTTTTATTTTATTTTTTTACCATAAACAACTGAACTCTGGTTTAACCAGCATGAAGGGTGGGGGTGGGAATCGGACTTCCTCTGTCCTGATCTTGAAACACACCAATAGCCCAATTTTTGTCATCCTTCTAACTCATCTTGAACTGAAATTCAACCAATACATTTCCCACAACTCACTTCTGGGCCTCATGGGCCCTGATTTGGCATTTGTACAGCAAGCTGGTATTTTGACCCCAAAACATGACCTTATTATCGTTTTCCCTGCTAAAACTGCCTCCATTAGCTTATCATGATCTCTTGGTATCATTGCTACCTGTGAACATTTCAATGGCATGTTTTCCAAATCCTCATTCAAGTGATTGATTAAAATATTGAGCATCTCAGGACGAAAGACAGAACCTTGTCATATACCCCTAGCTAGCTCCCAAAGTCCAATAAGATCCCATGTGGTAAGGTAATTCTGCTGATTATAACTCACACAGATGACATAACATAGTTTTGATTGTCCTCTGACCATGAGCATATGATGAGGAACTTCTCAAATTCCTTACTCTACTCTATAGCATTTTGTTTTATTAATCAGGTATGAACCTGATATACATGAAAAATGGCAAAGTGTTGATTGGGCCTGTTGTTTACATAGCACCCATTTAAAAAACACACACAGACACACACACAAAGGTGATGTCTGTCTTTTACTTAAAACCATTCAGTGCACTCTCTGGCAGAGACGGTAACAACTATCAAATATTCTATGTGTTCCTTTATGTTTTGGAGATCTCTTGCCTTTAGGCAGGGCCTGGTAACTTGTTCTGGCAAGGAAATTTGAAAGGAAGGGACAAGTGTCACTCTCTGAGCAGTGACAATTTCAGACACAATTCAGCAATTTTTTTTTTCCTTCCTCAATGATTGCTAAGACTATGGTGTTCAGCGGGTGTAGCTACTGGATGGCAGGGCCTCTGTTGCCTGGGCCCTTGAATAACTGGGTAGAACAGAGCCTCCTGCTTGCATGCATGGATCCTGTATAGAGTGTGGGTGAGAAATGAAACATGTTCGTAGGTTAAATCACAAATGTTTGGGGAGTAGTTTGTTATTACAGCATGACCTAGTCGATTCTGACTCATTCCTTTCTCCTGCTCTGAGAGTAAGGCTCAGACTCCTGCAATGTGCTAATAGGACCTGTGTCTTGACATCCATTTCTCCAGCCCTCTTGTTAGGGGGCTGGCTCCCTCTCTAGCCACACTGACCTGGTCACTGGTCCTGGAGTGTGCCATACTCTCTCTAGACTTGAGGCTTTCATGCATGTTGGGCTCTGAGGATCCAAGTTTCCTCCACCTGAAATGCTCTTCTTCCCTCTCCAGACGTGTTTCGAGCACTTTCCTTTCAGGCCCTGAGTGAAGTACCACTTCCTCGGGGAACATTTCTTGACTCTCACAAATGATGTTAGAATCCCCCATCAAATGCTTCCCTAGCACCCTCTCTCTCTTTCAAAGCACTCTTGCTTTTATTAAATGCGCAACATTTTTTAAAAAAGATTTATTTCTCTATCTGAGAGAGAGAGAAAGAGAGAGCACGAGTGAGAAGGGCAGAGAGAGAGGAAGAGAGAATCTCAAGCAGACTCCGTGCTGAGCGTAGAGTTCTCTCAATCGCACCGCATGAGATCATCACCTGAGCTGAAACCAAGGGTCAGACACTTAACTGACTGTGCCACCCAGATGCCCCAAAGATGCCACATTTTAACTTCACATCCATTTTCTTTGCTAGAATATAAGCTCCTTGAATTAAGGGGTTTATTTAATCCTCTGTTGTATCCCCAGCACCTCCTATAGTAATGGTACAAAGCCCTCCAATGTTTGACAACTATGGGACAGTCCCATCAAGTTGAAAAAACAAACTCAAAAGATTATTCTTGTTCTCAAGTTCCTCCAGTTTAGTTATCTGATTTCTCTTGATCTCAGAAAGCCAAGCCCTTCAATATTACGCTTGAAATAGAATTAACTTCTTAAAATTTATTTACCAGGTTCCGCATGATGTGTCAAAGAGAGTCAGAAAATGGGTGAAAAGAGCAAAAATAAAGACACTTAGTACTCAGCTGCACAATCCAGTCAGGAGAGAAGTGAAAATTTAAGTAACAGGTGGGATATGGAGTTCTGTGGTCACTAGATGGGTGGTTCTCTCCGAGCCCAGGTGCTGACAGAAGAGGCTGATGTTTAAAAACACTTGTGGGTGCCAAGGGCAATTTCCTCCTTTCCTGTGGCTGGGCACAAAATTCTGACCACAGGTGCACCTTTTATCTGCAACCACGAGTGGACCACTCTCAGTTCCAGTGTATCACCTCTGGAACTAGGAGCCGCTCCACCAGAGCCCAGCCTGGTGATCGGAGCTTAAGGGCTTGAAACAAACAGTGGCTACGTTACAGATTCTGCTCTGAACAGTCAATAAAACCAGTTTTTTTATTCATTTGGTGCAGCTGTTACCCTGATTTGAAATCCTGCACTCTAATCTAACTTCAGTATCTCCAGGATAGGAAAGTCTCAAGGCTGAAAGTGGCTTTTGTGTAGGAGGTTAAACTCAGCCAGTGTCTGAACACACATATCTACCTCTGTCAGCAATGGGGATCACAGTTGCTTGTGGTTCCTGTGGCACCCACTGGGAAGCACATGACATTAGATGTAATGCAGTTTCACATGTATTTCCAGCATCTGGGGACCTACATATGTAACATAAAAATTTTTTGAATTTATACTTTATATTTAATTTTTAATTTTCAAATATATATTAATTTTAAAGATTTTTAAAAAGATTTTATTTATTTATTTGACACAGAGAGAGAGATCACAAGTAGGCAGAGAGACACACAGAGAGAGAGGGGAGGAAGCAGACTCCCTGCCGAGCAGGGAGCCCAATGCGGGACTTGATCCTAGGACCCTGAGATCATGACCTGAGCCAAAGGCAGAGGCTTAACCCACTGAGCCACCCAGGCGCTCAATTTTAAACATTATATATATATATATATATATATATATATATATATATCTTAACATACTTTCAAGCATTTTTTTAAGAACTGGGGAAAATTCTAAGCACCAACACATATAAAATGACAAAAGAAACCTAACTTGTATCTGTATTATATATATAACCAAACTGTTCTATAACAAAATATATTAGTTGATGCTCTTGTCTCTCAGCCTAACCTGTTAAGGATACTCTAGTCAAAATCACGAATGTTTCAAGGACTTGGAGATAGAGGCCAATGGCTGAAGACTCATAGGTAGGATGAAATGGAAAGGCAAACCTGGAGAGTCAGTGTGCCCATCTTTTCTCCAACCACAGTCCCTTCATCTGATTTAATTGGGAACAAGGGCTTCTATGGTTGCACATTTCACTTATTTATTCCTTAGCATGTATCAAGTGGCTACTATATGTGTATCATTTTTTGGTGCCAAAAAAAGATATGGTAGGTAAAATTCTAAGAATTACCCATGGTGACCTTCATTGCTGGGTAACTCCCATCCCACTACCACTGCATGGGGTCAGTCTGTGAAAATATGATGAAGTAACACTCCATGAACCAGATTCTGCACTAACTTGAATGAGCTTTGAAGAAGATTCTACTGAGGGCTTCCAGATAAAAGCACAAATTAGCCAACACCTCAATTTTGGTCTATGACACCCTAAGTAGAGATCCCAGTCTGGCTCACCTGGACTTCTGACCTGAAGAACTGTGAGATTATAGGGCACCGGGTGGCTCAGTTGGTTAAGCGTCTGCCTTTGGCTCAGGTCATGATCCTGGGGTTCTGGGATCAGGTCCCGAGTCAAGCTCCCTGCTCAGCTGGGAATCTGCTTCTCCCTCTCCCTGTGCCCCTCCCCTCTACCCCGTCCTCTGTTCTTCCCTCCTCTATCAAATAAATAAATAAAATCTTAAAAAAAAAAAAAAAAACTATGAGATTATAAATGGGAGTTATTTTAAGCTGCTGAATTGTGGCCATTTGTTATGCAGTGATAGCAAACTGATACAGAATTAAATTAAAACTAGAAACTTGACCAAGATTTTAGAAGCTTACTCTCCAATTGGAAAAGAGGGTTTCTGCATTCTCTACATGTTGACTCCCCTCCCCACCAAAAACATGCAAAGTGCATTTTTTTTTTTTTTTTTTTTAGTGTCAAGTCAGTGTCATCATTGCATCCAGTCTGCCATGGTTTAACAATTCCTACAATGAACTCTACACTTTGCTGGGCCCTGAGGTCCACAAACAGACTAAGCGTCTGTCCTCAGGAGGGCTGTAGACTGGGAACATGAAGACAGCCACAGGACAGGTATATTGCCCTGTGTGTGAGAAACCACAGGGACACTGGGATATGGGTGACGGGCTTTTACCTGGCATGGGCAAGAAAAGCTACTTGAAGGGGGTGACAACAAAAATTAATCTGGAATTTCAAAAGGCATAGTAAGTCAACATGTCCCACAATATTTTCAGACAATTTCACCCAGTGATTGCACTTTGAATTTCGTATTGTTCAGTGGGCATAGGCATTTAACTGCCTTCTTAGAAATTGTGAGGCCAGTTATGCAAAAAAGTCCATATACTGTTTCCATTACGTAGTACCCATCATTGCCCCTGGAGTCATTTTACCTGATTCCTTAGAAAGCAAAATGTCAGCAGTTGAGGAACCTGGCAAGTACTTGTTGCTGATGAAAATTAAAATGCATTTTCTTCCTTTCTCTTAAATACATTTGGAGTGGATTTGAAAAAAAAAAAAAGACTTTTAAAGAGAGAGGCAATGATTACATTTCCAAGTGTAAATTTGTAGGAAGGTGATAAGGATCAGAGAAACGCAGCATCATGACCTTTTACAATAATTTTTAAGGGAGGGTCAGGAGAAACAGCAGAATTTCTCTGTATGTATAAATAGAGGTACAACTCAAATTCTCATTTGAAACCCTTGATCTTTAGAAGAAAGTGATAAAATTATATTTGCTCTCTAATTTTCTCTATTTTAAATTCAATTCCATATTTCTCTTTCTTGTGAATTGCAAATTGCCCTTCAACTTTATGAGACTTTTGGAATTGTAGCAGAAAATCAAGAACATGAAAAGGAATTATCATACAGATATCACATATGTGCAAAATATATGTACACACAGAGGCACATACATGCCTCCTCATTTGTGGTGATTGATTATGTCAGTGTTAATTTAGAATTGAACAAAGTGCAATCTGGAATTTTGACAGATGATGTTTTTCCAGGTCTCTTATGTTTAATATCCAAAAATAATGACTATCGATCTTTGGTCTACATCATGAAAAGAAATGCACTTTACCCATTGGTTCATGATTAACAGTTCTCATATAATAATAGCCAGTATAATTCAAAGTGTAAATTGAAATTAAAAGGGCAGGAACAAAAGGCTGTAAAATATAATTCCAATAGAAATGACTGAAAGCACGTCTGCTGAATGAGAGGCAATGAGAGAGAAGGGAGAAGGGAAGTGTCTATCATATATGAGGCTTTATGATAAATGCCAACAAGGAAAGCTTTATTGAAGACCTGGGAGAGGTTTAATAGCTAAAAAAGAAAGGATGAATTCAGAGGGTCATGACACTTGTATGGGATTCAGCTACTCTTTACAACCAATTCAGCTAGTGGGGACCACAGAAAGAGCAGGCAAATGGCTACACACACACACACACACACACACACACACACACACATTATCCCAATCTGCATCTCTATTTGAAATTCTCACCATTAGCATTGCTCTTCCAGTAGTTACTTTAATGTCATTTACTTTTAAATCTGGGTAAAGATTAAGGCATCAAGTTTCTTGAGGAACAAGCAATTTAACTAGGGATTGCATTAACAAAGGTGAGTTCATTCAATTTGCTTTATCACTTTGAGGCCTCTAGTGGACAACACAGCACTGAGGAAATGAGACATGGAATAGATTAGTTCTGTTGGGAGCCAAAGAGCAGAAAGGGTTAGACCAGCCAAGTGACACCTTGCAGTGGGAGCACCGGGGCATGGCTGTTCTGAGCCCTGAGGTGCTGACAACCAGACAGGGGGTCTGGGATGGCGAAAGGCAGCAGTGGTAACAGGGCTGTTTGCCATCGGTTCTTCTCAGTACGTTAGATGTACTAACTCATTTAATTCCCCACCCCAAAAAAACTTATGCAGTATGAACACTTATCCCCATTTTACCTATGAATATGCTCCAAATCACCTCCAAGAAATGGTGCTCCTGGTGCTAAGGAGTGCCTCTGGTGCCACTGGGACTGACCTTGAGAGTCTGGCTCATGCTCTTGTTGACTGCCTCTCTGGGAGCAGGTGATGATGGAGTCAGTGGCTGGGAAAATCTAGACACTCCTGGGTTCAAATCTGAGTTGTTACTAATTAACTATATGGCTTTTATCACTTTTTGACCTAGCTCAACCTCAATTTTCTTATCCATAAATTAGGAATAACAATAGTATCTACACTTCATGGTGTCCTTATGAAATTTACTTGAGAGGTACTATCTGGCACAGGGACATTTCCCAGGACATGCCCAATAAATCCCTAATAACATGGACAGTACAAGCAGCAAAGAGGTTCTGTATCAGTGATGATTTGGTCAGAAAAGCACAACTTCTGGGGATGCTGTACAATAAGGGATTTATTACAGCATTAGCCCTTGCACTCTTGGGAGCTGGGGTGGTGGGGGGATCTATACAGGCTCTGGTCTCTGTGTCTAGTGTAGAGCCCAGCATCACTGGAGGTGATGAGACTGGGTGTCAGGAGAGGGAATGGGACACAGAGAATGAAAGGATAACAAGGAGCCCATGTGGGCAAGCAGAGCCCAGGTTCATCTCAGTGCTTCCCACCTTGGGAGGGCAGGTGGTCTGCAAACGGAGCTGGCCCTCTCCACCACTGGCTCAGGGCTCAGGAAAGCTGGCAGAGGGGCTGTGGTTGTGGTGCTGCCCCAGGCTGTCTACGTGCACAAGTAACAATGTCTGCACACTCCACAGCATTCGGTACCCTACCCTAATCTTCACAGTATAAAGCTCTGCTGCATCACATTTGCCTTTCAAATATTGTGTAAAATTTTTCTTGGGGCTAATGCTGAGGTTCACAACATGGGGAAGGGAATTCTGAGAATAAGAATTCCAATTTAGCCAAACTGACACAACACAAAGCCAAGGCACCAGGGTTCGACACCTCCTTTTTCCAATATTGGCTAGTTCCTCTGTATTTTAGAATAATGATGGCAACTCTAAAACAACAATCCGACTCTCACTTGGACCCGCCTCTTGAGGGACAACAACAAATTTAGACCTACCCATTTCCTTATCTGTATTTCTTGACTCGAAGACCATGCTTCCTTCCAGCTTTGGCACAGTAACGGTCACCACCGGGCCTGTGTTGTGTTCTGCAGTGCTGGGCACTTGGGCTTCTAACACACTGGGTGTACTGATCCAGCCTCTGGATTCCCAGTACAAGATGATCACATTCAGACTCCCTACACTGTCCATCCCACGTAGCCCTAGCTTGCTCATGCAGACACATATTTCAGTAGCTTTGCATCCCCACTTCATTCTCTTCTACTTTTAATGTAGCTCCTGCAGGTCACATTCTAGTTGCCAGCAGGTATGTCACCCACTAGACAATAAGGTACTTGCAGGTAGGGACTGGTCCAGTGAATGGTTGAATGCATGAGTAAATAAAGAACAAAAATTGCCCATGTCTCTTTTTCATTCACAGTCATATATTCATAGAGTTGTCTTATAAATTGTATTGATAGGTCTCTATGGGCCAAGTACTCTACCATATATAAATAGAACAAAACAGCCATGATCCCAGTTCTTGTGGAGCTCACATTCTAGTCCAGAGTCAGATATTAACCTAAAAGGACATGTGAATCAATGCACAATTGGCCATTGTGATTAAGGGCTGGGAATAAAAGTAAGATAATAGCTATTCTTATTAAATAAATTTATTTTCAAGATGACTGGGTCAAGAAACTTAATTTGTGCACATAAGAGAGCAACATGAATTAGTGCAATGGACAATACACAAATAAATGTGGCCTTGTCAGCTCAATGTTCAAAATAATTGAAGGAGCCAATTCAGTTCATCATTTATCAGTTTCACTCCTCCTGCAGGCACTGAGTGAGTGTTCTCCCCCCCACCCCCATCCCAATTGCCAATAAGCTTCGAGAAAATACAAGCATAGGTTCTCTGGCTTTGTAGTCTGCCTGGAGTATGTTGTCCTTAGAGAGAAAATCAACTCCCACAAATCAGGAACAAGTTGTAAGATTTTAGGAGAGTTCTTATCAGACTAAAGACTCTCCATAAGTACATATGATATTAACCTCTTTAGACAACAATTTGATAAAACAACAGTTGAGTTTAGGGCATTGAATTTTAATAATGGGATGTTAATCATTTATTTTGTATCCAGCACATAAAATTCCCAGATGCCAACTCCAGTGCCAAAAATGGACATGTGGAGAACAGCAGGTATGAAATGATAAATCTTGTGATTTATAGGCCTTGCTTGCTGAAAGTCTCCAGTGATTCATTTCACCACTGTGGAGCAATTTCTCCAACAAAATGTGTCTTTCCCATCCCTTAATCCAAGCAACTCATTTACTATTCACTTTGTTTGTCTTTCAGTATGGTCTTTGTCAAAGCTTCCCTCTTAAGAATTTCCTCCTTATAAACACTGTGTCTTTGATCACCGCCAAAACATGTGAAGGATTATGAGAGGTAAGAACAAAGAAGAGCTTTTTAAGACTTTCCAACCATCTGATCTCTTTGTTGATTACACCTGTTTGGGAATTTTTTCATGTCACATATTTATTCCTGCCTGTCATAAGTTAGACGAGACATTAAAAATGGAGGGTATGTGCTATGGTTAGTGCTGTGAAGTGTGTAAACCTGGCGATTCACAGACATGTACCCCTGGGGATAAAAATATGTTTATAAAAAATAAAAATTTTAAAAAAATGCATGTGAACATTCTCCAAAGAGAAGTTTTTATATATTATGCCATCTTTAGTAACATAAATTGATTTCAATTAATTTAATGGAAAATGCAGTTTGAATTCAATGGAGTCTATGTTTATTCAGCTATTAATTCATTCTTTCATCCATACATTTATTCCATTAAGATACGTTCAGTACATTTTAGGTATCTAGTGGTGAGAGATATGGGCATGGTTCCTGCTATCAGAGTAATAAAGTTGTGAAGAAATTGACACAATTTAATATACTATGCATTTCTCTATAAGTGTGTGTGTGCTTGCATGCTCACGTGTCTGTATGCACAAGTGCAGACGTGTGATGGGGACACAATAACACCACTATAAATGTCTAATGTAGGGCTCTCTGCTCAGCAGGGAGCCTGCTTCCCCCTCTCTCTCTGCCTGCTGCTCTGCCTACTTGTGATCTCTCTGTCAAATAAATAAATAAATAAAAATCTTTAAAAAAAAAAAAAGTCCATTTTAACTGTCTAATGTCATGCCTCTGAGAGTGTGACATTAGAACTACAGTTTAAGTGATGAGAAGCCAGCCCTGCAAAGATCCAAGGAAAAATTATTCTAGGTTAGAGGAGGAACAAGTACAACAGTCTTGGGTAAGAGTGAGTTTGGCATGTACAAAGACCCAAAAGAAATCCCAAGTGGGTAAAATAGAGAAAAAAACTGCAGAATTTGGTACAAGATGAAGGTGGAAATGTGGACAGGAGTGAGATTCAAGAGGGTTCATTTCTACCAGGGGTTCTTCGTTTCTATGGTCTCTGTACTATTTATATAGTGTGTGAGTATATAGATAGATATAGACCTATACTATAGGTCTCAGGATTCTGAAGATACATGAAGTCCTTAATATTTGCAGTAAAACTTCATGTATGCATCAGTGCATTTTCAAAGTAGTCTGAGACTCAAGGAAGCCTAGGGATCAAGACCCATCTATGGAGTATTGATCAAGTCCAAATACTGGTCTAATGCGGTTTTAATAAAAATACTGGGTAGATACATTATAAATTAACAATTAGCTTCTTTCAAAGTTTCATGATACCGTCTATCACTGAGTTTAAAACTTTGGTAATTATATATTATAATCCTAAATGGTTCATGCAGCTACTATTTGGGGTTTTGTTCTTTTCAGGTAAGAAAATGGAAGCATTTCATTATATCATGTCAAGGTTCAGAAAGTTAAACTTTTTTGAGAAGAAGGATAAAACTGGATTAGGAATTGTTTTATTCTTCCTGAACGCTACATTAAGTGGACACTACCTGAAATGGATACAATAGGTAATTTTTAGCCCTTGATAATAACTAAAAAATGTAAACCCTTCCCATCATCATTTTTCATCCGTATTTGATAACTATTGTGTGAGAACAATGGAAGCAGATATATGATACTATATTCAATATCCCAAAGAGATGATGAATGATAACACTTACAGTTTAAAAGAAAAATGGCCCAATTTCAAGTGTCCTTTCTGGAAGTTCTATGACTGTTTTGGGAAAACTTGCTAAAAATACTAAGGCGGTAGAGACAAGAATGGAAAGAATGAAATACAGTCTCCATCCCTTTTTTATGTTCTTAAGGATACTGTTTAACATACATCATTTTGACAAAGTTGACTTATTTATTAAATAAAACTTATGATCATTAAATTGCTTTCCAGATGCTGTGTCCATGAATAGGGAATTCTGAGAAAGTTCATTACATGAATCAAAACATTGAAAAATATCACTTTAAATGTGATAAATGTCTTTGTCTACTTTGCCTCATAACTTCAACTGAAATGACCTGACACATGAATAAATATTTATATCAGCTTTTATACTAAAAAAGAAAAGCCTGCTTGAAAATGTTGTGTTGCAATTACTCATGGGTATTTGCCTGATGATTATTTGTCTCTAGTAGAGAGCATATTCTAAAATAAACAGAATCTGGCATGGAGCCATCATAGAATATATTTATACATTAGCCAATTCACAACCAATTGAAAAGGACAAGTTCAGACAAGCCTCTATTTGTCTGCATAGCTCTGAATAGTTGGTTTCATATTCCCACTACAGTGACTAGTTTTAGTTTTGCAAATTTGCAATATTGTAGTTGCAAAGAGACAGTGAAAGGTATCTTTCTTTTTGGTGGATGTTGGAAATGTATCCTAAATATTTTCCCTACTTTGTAATGAAAAGGAGTAGAATTTGTCACCCCAAAATATGCCTCTTTGGCATAAAGATCATCCTAGACTGATTATTTTTAAGAAACTAGAGATTCAGGAAAAGCTCTTTACCTCCCTCTCAATTACCTAAATTTGCAATGGAAAGGGAGTCTACACCAAGAAGAAAGCTCTTATCAGAAATACTCTTTTAGGAAACTTATCTGCATAAGAGGGCAAACTGTGACTTCCAGTCACCTCCTCTCACCCCTTCCTATGAATGGCGATTCTCCCCTTTGTATCCTCAGATTCTTAACCCTTTCCTTAGCTCAGGATGTTATATAACCCTCAACTACCTGGCTCCCCTTTGGGTCTCGTATTTGTATGGAGCTCCCATATGTACAAAATTTGTTTCTTCTCCTGTCAATCGGTCTTATATAAATTTAAATATTAGACCAGCCAAAGACCCTAGAAAAGAAGAAAGGAAAAATTATCCCCACTTCAGTACAATCAGAAACAAGTCTGCAATACTTAGGGAGATGAGGGAGGGCTATCTAGAAAGAAGAAAAAAAATTGAAATGGTAGTGATCAGTGGGAACATTTCACAAAAGATCCTAAATATCAGAGGATGGTGGTGTAGCTTTCCCTGTACACAATGAGGAGCCACAAGAACTTTTATCTGGAGGAGTAACTTAGTGAACTTGACTTCCCAGAATGATTTATCTGAAATCTGCAATCTGCAGATAGGCTTATAAAAGGAAGTGCTTTTCCTTTTGCTGTCTAAATATGACTGCCAGAAATTACTCCCAGCAAGAGGTGGAGTTTCTTTCCTCTCCACTTGAGTCTACGTTGGCTCTGTTACTTGCTTTTACCAACAGAACCATGCAGAAATCTTGCCACAGGACAGGCCCCGGAGCTTCCTCTGGGTTCTCTTAGAGCCCAGCTGCCATGCTGCAAAGAATAAGTGCTCTCCTCCAGCACATAAAGAGGCTCTGGAGAAAGAGGTGCTAGTGGTCTGAGGAGTAGATTAAGGCATGGAGAAGAACTGATATTGTAAGGGCCTATTCAGCCAGAGCGGCCCCACCCTGGTTGAACTGCCATTTTGTTATTTATGCAGTAAAACTTAAATTGACTCTGCGCCCCTCCCCCCACACCCCGCCCCCCTACCCCCCACCAGGGGAACTTACTTAAAAACAAATCCCTGAAACCAGTCCCAGGTAACAAAGTCCAAATACAAGGGTGGGTTAGGCCAGGTGGGGGGCGCATACTGTCTTCTAGCTACCAAGGAGATGGGCCCCGCCCTTTGGGAGCCTTTTGGGCGCCAATTCTGACCAAGGTGATAGGCTGGTTCAAATGTCTACTAGGGTAAATTGTAATTCAATTGGCCACCTAGCATGACTGTGCAGCTTTCTCTGTGTGTTACAATTTCATTGGCCGCCTGTGTGTGACCAGCCCCAACCACATGGCCTTTGCTCTATAAAAGTTAGTCTGTGAAACAGAGAGGGGCGCCCTCTCTGTAAGGGGCAGCCCCGACCGGTCTGTTTCAGAGTCAGTTTGATTCTTGATGCTTGGCGTGAAATAAAGCTTTGCTTGACCTTCGCTTTGTATCAGTCTCGCTCCTTTAATCACAGACCCGTTATTGGGGGACCCAACAATATGACCCAGACAGCAAGTAATCATAAGGCCCAATACATGTGAAGGAAGCTTTCTTGGGTCCCCACCCCAGCCCACTGGCCAGCTGAATACAGCCACACCAGAAAACTAGAAGCAGATGGATCACTTCATCCATTTACCAACAGAATCTTAAGGAATGGCAAATCATTGCTGTATCAGAACATTAAGCTTAGACGGACAGGGTTTACTGTAACAGAAAACCAAAATAACATCTCATGAAATGTCTTCTCACAATCAAACTCAAGAAAGATTCATTGCGTGGGAGGCTTAGAAGGCGGTTGGAATGGTATTTCAGAAAGGTTAGCCTGGGGTCATGAGAACACCGCCTGGGTGAAAAGACTAAGGCTTAATTAATGCTCACATTCCCTTCTCTCATCGGGAAAGGGGCAGGCAGTAAAACAGATTAGAATGATGAGTTTAGAAGTCACACAAAACTGGGCTCCTCCCCTAGTTCCAGCCCTTAAACATTTCTTTCCCTAAGAGTAGGTCTTCTCACCTAAAACACAGAGCTAATAATAGCCCTCACTGAATGAACTCATTATGAAAATCAACTGTGGGGGGGGGGGAGTCAAGTTACTTAGCACAGATTTGCATATACTAAGTTCATGATGAGCAGTCAATGTGGCTTTAGAAATGGCAACAGACATTCCCTTATTTCCAGTATTTGCTCTTTACCTTCCTGAATTTTGTCCTCAGGTCCTCCAGGAAGGATGTCAAAGAATAATACATAGAGAATAGAAAACAATTCTTGATTGTTGAGTTTCAAATCTTAGAAAATTTGTGTTTCAAAAGGCTCCACCCTAAGGCCAGTCTCTGGATGGTGAAAGAAAGTGTCCATAGCCTTTCCCTTGCTTCCTCCCACTCCCTGATCCAGTTCTGACGTGAAACTGATGTCCTCTGTCTTTTGTGGGTCTCCCCTCCACCACCCATCACCAGTCAATCCAAATTTCAAAATAGGGATAATAAGGGACAAGCCTGGATGAATCGAAGATATGTTTGCTTAGAAGACTTGCGTCCCCTTTACTATTTTAAGGAAAAGCAGTAATACGGCAAGATTCACCTGGGCCCCCAAAGCTCTGCTTCCATAAGGAAAAGTTGAAAAATATTTTGAATGGTAATACAAATAATTCTTTTCTATAGAAATGCAAACTGTATCTAGTTAAAGAAGTTGGTTATTGCCCGTGGATATTGACTAATCTGTTATATATTTGTAAATTCTTTTCAACATTCCTGATAACCATAAGCGTGTCTGTTCTTTTGGATTTTCCATGAAACTGGGTATGTATTTATTTCAAATTTCAATGAGAGTTACAACTACGCCTGCCTATTAGTTTGTTACGACTGTCATAATAAAGTATCACAGACTGGGTGTCAAACAAGGGAAAGGTATTTTCTCAGGATCTGGAAGCTAGAAGTCTGGGATGAAGTCTGAGGTCTCTCCACTTGGCTTGCAGATGGCTGTTTTCTCCTTTAATTCTTCACTTAGCCTTCTCCTTAGTCCCTATCTGTGTCCTAATCTTCTTCTTTTTTAAAGATTGTATTTATTTATTTGTCAGAGAGAGAGAGAGAGAGAGAGAGAGAGAGAAAGACAGCGAGGGATGGAACACAAGCAAGGGGAGTGGGAGAGGGAGAAGCAGGCTTCCACTGAGCAGGGAGCCCGATGTAGGGCTCCATCCCAGGATCCTGGGATTATGACCTGAGCTGAAGGCAGCCACTTAACGACTGAGCCACCCAGGTGCCCGCTGTGTCCTAATCTCTTATAATGATACCAGCTATACTGGGGTAGGGCCCAGTCATGTAATCATTTTACCTTTGTTATCTCTTTAGAACCCCTATCTCCAAAATGGTCACATTCTAAGGTGCTGAGGGGTAGGACTTCAATATATGAACTGGCAGTGAGGCAGGACACAATTCTGTCCTTAACATATATATATGTTTTTTAATTAAAGTATTCTTTAACACTTCTCAAGTGATACTTTCTCCAAATGGACCTATAAAGGTATATTTAAAACATCCTAAGCAGGCCAACATTCTGACTAAAGATTATGGGCTCCCTTTTTTACCACATGCACTAGTATGCATATTTTCTATCATTCTTGAGAGCTTTGTGATAAAAAATTTTCCTCTTGTTGTGAGCATACTTCTAAAGCTCCATTTTCACATTCCATTGGATAATTAAGCTTCCATCAAGGATATGGCTCTCTTCACAGGCCCGCACTCCTGAGCTACAATGTGTAAATGAATCCTCAGGGGTGTGCAGAATTAAGAAAATTGTGCTGAACAAAATTCGAGATAAGGTAGGCTGAGGACTTCAAAGAGTGCAATGGAAGTAATAAAATGCTAGACTTCCAGAAACCAATATCTGACTTTACCTGGAGAAAGTCATATTGACTTTCGTTATGTAGTTTTCTCAGCATTGTGCTATGGATGAAAAGAAGTCATAAGCAACAAGGGCAACCTTACAAGATAAGAAAACTGGAAACGCAAAGCACCAACCAATTCTTCTGAATTCATTTGGTAAATTCTGGCATATTCTGAGCCTGATTTTATTGTCTGAGAAATTTCTGGCAGTGTGTTAAATAGATTTGGGGAATCTGGTGTGAGATTACAGCTCTGATTCATATGGCTGAGTGAACACAGATGGTTTTCTTTCATTGTTTTGCTTTTCATATTTACTGCCTGATGCCTTACCTGATCCTAAGAATGTGAGGTTTAGGAGAAAAAGACCTGGTCTCTTACTCATGACTATCCCTGGAACAAAGAAAACAAGGCGGGAGCCTAGGTGTACAATACATATTGTTAAGTGGAATGAATGAAAATCACTGGGGCGCCAGTGGGTTAAAGCCTCTGCCTTCGGCTCCGGTCATGATCTCAGGGTCCTGGGATTGAGCCCCACATCGGGCTCTCTGCTCAGCAGGGAGCCTGCTTCCCCATCTCTCCCTGCCTGCCTCTCTGCCTACTTGTGATCTCTGTCTATCGAGTAAATAAATAAAATCTAAAAAAAAAAAAAAATCACTGAACTTTGAATCTCACTTTCCTTGTAATTTAAACATGGAGAGGGTAATAAAATTCACTGCACAGTGTCGTTGTAGGGAATAAATATGCATGAAGTTCCTAGAAATACCTAGATATACCAGGCCCTTAGTGGAAGTTCTGTGCCAGAATACTCCCCATTTCCTCTGCAAACTGACTTTAGACAGGCCAGTAGTCTGTGAAACATGTCCATATGTTTGGTTCCCAGTTTAGGCTCTAGCTCAGGCCCCACTACAGCTACATGTAATGTACAATTAGTCTATATTCCCCTTCCCAATGAAGAGCCAGACAAAATTACCAAAAGGTGTCCTTGTTCAAAGGTACTTTTCCCTACTGCTTCTCATGGTATTTTCTTTTAATTTCCACTCAATAAGTGTATCTTGAATGAATGAATGAACCAATAATTTTCACTCACAAAGCCTATACACCACTTCCTTCCACTCCAACATTGCAGAAATTTTCATTTTCATGAATTTCTGCCATGATCAAATATACTAATTCCAATTTGAACCCGGCTGAAGGATGAGTCTAAATTTTGAAAAAAAAAAAAGAAAAAAAGAAAGAAAAGAAAAAATAAAAAGCTTAGTGTCAAATGAAACATTTAAATGTGCATGAATTCACCAAAACCCTAACAACTCTAGGAAAATTCTCCTAAGTCAGACCTCAGGGAGACCTCTACAAAGTGACACATTAACCCTGATAGCTGCTGGCAGATTCACATTAGCATCAGCTTCAGAAGGATAACCAAAGCCTTCCTTCTCACTCATCTGAAGTGCTCAGAGAGCTTTCGCCCAGCCCAGCAATTTTAGCTGCAGGAGAATTCTGCAGAGAGGCACAACAATGCCCAGAAAATGGAAAATCTCCCAGAGTAATAAATAACTCTTTGGGGGTACAAGCCTCTTTCTCATTTTAGTGTCTTTATGGTAGAAGAACTCGGAATCCAGCAGCATCGATTCTAAGTATTGATTAAGACTCTGGATTTGGGTCATTTTTGTGACTCTCATTGCTGCTTCTCTGCCTCCTTCTATCACATACACGCCAAATAGGGAATTGGGATATATGCAGAATAGCTCTCAAACTGGAAATTTAGAGAAAGAAAAATAAGAGAGAGAGTCTGAAAATCTCCACCCACCGTCCCCAACCCTAAACACCTTCACAAAATTCAAGGTCTTTTTTGTTTTAATTAACTATTTCTTCTGCTTCAGAATCACCCTCAGGAGGAACATAAAAGCCTCAAACTTCAGAATGTACAAATTCCCCTCAAGCCCCTTATGTCATTTTTCATTTGGCACCAAACATGATCACACTCTAAAATGTTTAGCAGGAATTTTTTTAAGTAAAAGAATCCCTAAAAAGGGCAGCCACTGCACACACACATACACCTCTTTTGTCTCCTTAAAAGCATTAGGAATTGAACCAACTGACAAAAGGGACTATTAGTACCTTAACCACTCCCTGGGGGACAGGCTGAGGGTCTGTGAAAATTGCATTAACTCCTTCAGGTGAGGCTTGGACTCTGACCCCCATGCTGATGTGTTAGCTTGATCAGATGTCAGTACTCTTAGGTAGCACTGAGATCTCAAAAGGTCACAGGATATTAAAGACTTCTGTTTGTGTTCATCTCAGTGACCTTGGAGATACAGCCCATTATTCTTCTTCTAAAATTATTTCTTTACTCTACAAGAAAGTCCCTTTCCTCAAGGAACTGAAATGAAAGACGTTTGCTTTTGGATTGGAGGTCAGTTCCAGATAATGAAGTGAAAATGTACGAAGAATATTTTGAAGTCCTATGAGGTATGTAGCTGGGTCCTATCTTATGACACAAGGTCAAATTGTCAAGCCAGCAGAGGAAGCCCAGATGGTGTTCAATAAAAACTACTCTTAGAGAATCCTTAGGGAGATGCCACACTAGAGATCTACCTACTGTCTCTCAGTCAGTTCAAATTAGCTTTGAACTAATTTTACATATATATATATCAAATATATATATGTATATATATATATATCAACATACCCATGATATGTTTTATATTTATATATATATATATATGTATATAAATATATATATATTTATATATATATATATATACCCATGGGTATATATATATACCCATGATTTGTTTTAATCAAATATATTAAGACATGGAGACACAGAAATGACTGCCATGAAGGATGTAATTTGCTCACAATTTTCTTGACACTGTAACCACAGCAAACCACTCAGGGCTCCATGGGGTGGCACCAGGGTCACTCATTAAGTAGAAGAACAAGGGGAAGATGTGGTCAAGAGCCTTTATGATAATTTCTTTTAGAAGGAATGGGTGAGGCAAGGTAAGCAGGCTGAGTATTGGATAGTTTGAATAATCTCAGGGGGCTCTGAGGATTAAGGCTTGAGGGTTGTCCCTAGCTGCCTATACCTGGTCCTGAGGTGACTAAGACTGGTAGACAAAATGGCCCAGAGGGATAGCCTAATTAAGGAGGTGGTTGGAGGTATGGGCTCTGGGATTTGTTCATTTTTATATGAAAGCTGTGCTCTTTTACCATCTCTAGAAATCAATTCATGGGGGGACTATCTCTAGAAATCAGCGAGGGGGGATTCTGTACCTCTAGGGTACAGACCCTAAGAGACCCTAAGATGTCAAAGCATCAAAAAATTCAAATAGAAGGACATTACATGGACATAGGCATGCACATATATGTACATACTCTAGTCCTATATTCATGCCCATCAAACAATTTTGAATTTTCCTTTCAGTGCATTCTTTTTCTTTTTTTTTTGGTCTACCCAGAATCTAGTACCCACTTTTTTTTTTTTAATATTTTTTTTATTTCTTTTCAGCGTAACAGAATTCATAGTTTTACACCACACCCAGTGCTCCATGCAATGCGTGCCCTCCATAATACCCACCACCAGGCTCCCCCAACCTCCCACCCCCCGCCCCTTCAAAACCCTCAGGTTATTTTTCAGAGTCCATAGTCTCTCATGGTTCATCTCCCCCCAATTTCCCTCAACTCCCTTCTCCTCTCCATTTCCCCATGTCCTCCGTGTTATTTGTTATGCTCCGCAAATAAGTGAAACCATATGATAATTGACTCTCTCTGCTTGACTTATTTCACTCAGCATAATCTCTTCCAGTCCCGTCCATGTTGCTACAAAAGTCGGGTATTCATCCTTTCTGATGGAGGCATAATACTCCA
>PISX010022641.1:0-31314 GCA_004024625.1 Mellivora capensis
CCTGCCCTGGGGACGAGTTTCGCCCGTGCACCCAAAATGTCTCCCCCGGTCCCCCAGGTCTGGGTTGTGGCGCCGCAGCGGCTTCTGTGAGCCCTGGCGTCCGCGATCTCCCGCGTGGCCCCCCTGCCGTGCTATCTGTGGTTCCGGTGTTGCCTCGGGATGGGGAAAGCGTAGCGTTTCTTCCAAGCCCCCATCCCCCCGGCGGGCGACGCTGCGGGCTCTACGTAGCTGCCGCTGTGACTCACCTCCTTCCTCCCTGCAGAGACCTGTGTGGCCTCAGCCTTTAGCTGAGGGCCCTGGACCCCATCCTTCATCTCCCTCTCAAGGTTTGTTCTCAGGAGCAGTCGGGCACCATCTTCGGGTTTGATTCCAGGATCCTTGTTTGTAAATAACAGCTTTTGAAACCACTTGTGGTATGTATTTTGACACCGTGCTATTTCTTTTAATTGTGCAATTTAATAGTATCAGACGCTAAAGGGAAACTGGGTGTTTTTTTATCATTCCACTTCATATTTTATTTTACTGTTTATAACGGTTTTTATTTTCTTTCGTTATGTATTGTATTTTTCCTTTTTATTATTGTATATTTTATAGTCTTTTATCATTGATTCTTTTTATTTTCTTTGAATTTTCGTGTGTATATCTTTTGTTTTTTACGTAAAAATTTTAAAAGAAATGTACTTTACATAAAATATCGGAATTTCAAATGTATGGCGTAATGATTCGGCAATTATGTATATTTGGAATTGTTCACTATGGCATTATAGTTCACCATATGTCAACATAGAAGGTTATTATTATATCATTGATTATATTCCCTAGGCTTTACTTTTCATGCGGAGACGTATTTATTTTGGACTGCAATTTCGCATCTCCTAATTCCCTTCATCCATTTTGCCCATCCCCCAACCCCTCCTTTCAGGCAACCTCGTTTGTTCTCTACATTTTTTATTCTGTTTCTGTTTTGTTTGTTGATTTGTTTTTTAGATTCCATTTTTTAGCAAAATCATATGGTATTTGTGTTTCTCTGTCTGATATTTTTCGTAGCATAATACCATCTGGATCCATCCATATTACCACTAATGGTAAGGCTTCATTCTTCAGTATGGCTGAGTAAATATTCTATTGTGCATCTATACCACATCTTTTTTATCCAGTCATCCATGGATGGACGTGTAAATTGATTCCATTCCTTTGCTATTGTATATAATGCTGGAATAAATATTAGGGTGAATATGTTTTTTTCATATTAGTATTTTTGTTCATGTTGGGGTAAATCCCCAGAAGTAGAATTACTGTATTGTATGATGCCTATATTCTTAATTTTTTGAAGGATGTCAACACTGTTTCTCATAGGGGCTGCATCAGTTTACGTTCCCACCAATATTGCAGAAGGGTTCCTCTTCTACACATTTCTGTGCAACGCTTGTTTTTTTCTCTTTTCACCCTGGGCCTTCTTACTGGTGTTAGGTGATATCATGGTTTTGATTTGTATTTTTCTGATATTTAGTGATGTTGAGCATCTTTTCATGTGTCCGTTGGCCATATGTAATTTTTTTTAAAGAAAAATGTCGATTTAGGTACTCTGCCCTTTTTTGATTCGATTTTTGTTTTGGTGTTGAGTTGTATGCATTGATTATAAATTTTGAATATTAACCCCTTATCAGAAATGGCTTGCAAATATTTTCTCTATTCTGGAGGTTGCTTTTTTGTTTTCTTGATGATTTCCATTGCTGTGCAAAAGCTTTTTAGTTTGATGTAGTCCTATTTAATCATTTCTGCTTTTATTTCCCATGCCCGAGGAGACATATCCAGACAAATATTGTTATGGCTGGTGTTTGTAAATTTTCTGTGTTTTCTTTTAGGAGTTTTATGGTTTCAGATCTTACATTTTGGTCTCTATTAGTTTATTTTATTTTATTATTATTTTTTTAAGTAGGCTCCGTGCCCAGCCTAGAGCCAGACATGGGGCTCGAACTCATGACACTGGGATCAAGACCTGAGCTGAGATGAAGAGTCAGATGTTTAACCATCTGAAGCTCCCAGGCTCCCCATTTACATTTTGGTTTTTCATTTATTTTTGGTTTATTTTCGTGTATTGTGCAAGAAAGGGGTCCAGTTTCATTCTTTTGCAGGTAGCTATTCATTTTCTCAGCACCATTTATTGAAGAGACTGTTTTTTTTTTCCTCATTGTATATTCTTGTCTCTTTTGTCATAGATTAATTGACCATATAAGCTTAGTTTTATTTCTGGGCTGTTATGTTATATACATATATATATATATGTATATATATATATATGTATGATTTTATTTATTTATTTGAGAGAGCGAGAGCATGCGTTTGTGTGCGGAAGAGAGCATGAACAGGGGAGAGGGACAAAGGGAGAGGAAGAAGCAGACTCCTTGCTCAGGACTCTGGGAACTGCCTGAGGCACCCAGGCAGCCCAGGCTGTTATGGGCTGTTATGTTCTATTGATCTCCCATACCTGTGTTTTTGCCAGTAGTACCATTCTGCTTTGATTACTATTGCTTTAAAGTATACTTTGAAATCTGATACTGTGATACCTCCAGATTTGTTCTGAAGGTTGGTTTGGCTATTCTGGTTCTTTTGTGTTTCCAAGGAAATTTTAGGTTTATTTGTTCTAATTCTGTGAATCCATTTACAATGACATGGATGGAGCTAGGGAGTCTAATGCTATATACTTATATGTGGAATTTAAGAAGCCAAACAAATGAGCAAAGGAAAAAAAGAGAGAGACAAACCACAAAACGTACTCTTAAGTATAAAGAACAAACTGATGGTTACCAGAGTGTGGGTGTAGGGATGGGTGAAATGGGGATTAAGGAGTGCATTTGTCTGGATGAGCACAGGGTGGTGTATGGAATTACTATATTGTATACCTGTAAGTAATATAACACTGTATGTTAACTATACTGGAATTAAAATATAGCTTAACAGAAAACAACCACAAAAAACCCACTATAGGTATTTTCATAGGGATCGCATTAAACCTGGTGTTGTTTTGTGTATTATAGACATTTTAACAATATTCATTCTTCTAATCTATGATCATAGTATATAGGTTTCTATTTATTTGTTTTATCTTCAGTTTCTTTTTTTTAAGATTTTATTTATTTATTTGACAGAGGGAGATCACAAGTAGGCAGAGAGGCAGACAGAGAGAGAGAGAGAGAGAGAGAGAGAGAAGCAAGCCCCCTGCTAAGCAGAGAGCCTGATGCAGGACTCGATCCCAGGACCCTGGGATTATGACCTGTGCCGAAGGTAGGGGCTTAACTCACTGAGCCACCCAGGCGCCCCAGTTTCTTTTTTCATTAAAAATTTTTGTGTGTGTGTGTGTTTTGCTTAGTTTGAAGTAGTTGACACACAATATTACTAGTTTCAGGTATACAACTTAGTGATCGGAGAATTCTCTACATAATGCCTTAATGCATTATGCAGTGTTCATCATATGTGAAGTTACTGTCTGTCACTGTACAACATGATAATATTATTTTCTATATATAGAAATATATTTTCTATTTTATACCTTTCACCTCTGCTGCATTTATTTTATTTAATTTACTTTTTTGCAGATTTATTTGAGAGAGTGAGACCAAAAGGGGGGGGGAGCAGAGGGAGAACATCTTTAAGCAGACTCCCTGCTGAGGATAGAGCCCTTTGTGGGGTTCAGGGCTCCATTTCACAACCCATGGCCTGAGCCAAAATGCAAGAGTCTGGCACTTAACCCACTGAGCCACCCAGGTACCCCTGTGACATTTATAAGTGGTAGTTTGTTACTCTTAATTCCCTTCACCTATTTTGCCTGTTCCATCCCTTACTCCCTTTCCTCTGGCAACTACCAGTTTGTTATCTGTGTCTGTTTCTGTTTTTTGTTTGTTTATGAATTTGTTTTGTTTTTTAGAATCTATAGACAGGTGAAATCATATGGTATTTGTCTTTTTCCTTCTGATTTACCTTATGCAGCATCATACCCTCTAGGTCCATCCATGTTTTTGTGAATGGAAGATTTCATTCTTATTTTTATGGCTGAGTAATATTCCATTGTGTGTATATTTCACATCTTTTTTATTCATCCATCAGTGGACACAGGTTGCTTCAGTGTCTGGGCTTTGTGAATAATCTTGAAATAAACATAAGGATGCGTATATCTTGAATTAGTGTTTTTGCATTCTTTGGGTATATACCCAGGAGTGGAATTACTTGATCATACGGTGTTTTCTATTTTTAATTTTTTGAAGATCTTTCCTAGTGTTTTCCACAATGATTGTACCAATTTCCATTTCCACAAACAGTGCACAGGGGTTTCCTTTTCTCTTCATCCTCCTCAACAGTTATTTCTTGACTTTGATTTAGCCATTCTGACTTGAGTGAGGTGATACCTCATGTTGTTTTGATTCCCATTTCTGTGGTAACTAGTGATGTTAAGCATCTTTTAATGTGTATTGACCATCTGTATATGTTTTTTGGACAAATGTGCTGTTTTGATTTGTATAACATTGTAGTATAATTTGAAATCTGGGACTGTGATATTTCTAGCTTTGTTCTTCCTTCTCAGGATTGCTTTATCTATTCGGGGTCTTTCGTAGTTCCATGTAAAATTTAGTATCATTTGTTCTAGTTCTGTGAAAAATACTGTTGGTATTTTGATAGGGATTGCATTGAATTTTTAGATTGGTTTGGGTAGTATGGACATTTTAACAATATTAATTCTTCTAATCAATGAGGAGGGTATATCTTACCATTTATATTGTGTTCAATTTTTTTTAAAGATTTTATTTCTTTATTTGACAGAAATCACAAGTGGGCAGAGAAACAGGCAGAGGGGGGGGGAAGCAGGCTTCCTGCTGAGCAGAGACCCCCTCCAACCGATGCGGGGCTCAATCCCAGAACCCTGAGATCATGACCTGAACTGAAGGCAGAGGCTTAACCCACTGAGCCACCCAGATGCCCCATGTGTTCAATTTTTTTTAATCAGTGGTTTATTGTTTTCAGATTACAGGCCTTTCAACTTGGTTAAATTTACTTCTAAGCAATTTTTTCTGGTGCAGTTGTAAGTGGGATTGTTTTCTTAACTTTCTTTCTGATATTTTGTCATTATTGTGTAGAAACACAACAGATTTCTGTATATTGATTTTGTATCTTATATGTTTACCAAATTTATTAATTCTCAGTTTTTTGGTGGTCTTTAGGGTTTTTTATATATAGTATACTATATAGTATATAGCATTATGTCACCTGCAAATAGTGACAGTTTTACTTCTTCTTTACCAATTTGGATGCCATTTGTATATTCTTGTTTGATTTCTGTGGTTAGTACTTCCAGTACGATATTGAGATAAAAGAACCCTTGCCTTCCTGATCTTGGAAGAAAACCTCTCAGCTTTTTTACATTGAGTACGATGTTTGTTGGTTGTCATATATGGCCTTTATTGTGTTATGTTCCTTCTGTATCTACGTTGTTGAGAGTGCTTCTCATAAATGGATGCTGAATTTTGTGAGATATTTTTTCTGCATCTGTTGAGATGATCACATGATTTTTATCTTTCATTACCTAATGTACTGTATCTCAATGATTGATTTGGAGGTACTGAATTATCCTTGCATCCCTGGAATAAATATCATTGGATCGTGGTGAATGGTCCTTTTAATGTACTGTTGAATTCATTTTGTGCATATTTTGTTGAGGATTTTTGCATGTATGTTCATCAGGGTTATTGATTTGTAATTTTCTTTTATTGTAGGGTCTTTATCTGATTTTGGTATCAGGGTAATGCTATCAGGTAAATCAGATAATCAGGTAAAATCAATATGGAAGTAGTTTTCCCTCTTCTATATTTTTGGAACAGTTCAAGAAAGATAGGTATTAATTCTTCTTTAAATGTTTGGTAGAATCTAAAGTGTTTCCTTCAGGGGTGTCTGATTGGCTCAGTTGGAAGAGTGTACAACTCTTGATATTGGAATCATTAGTTTGAGCTCCACATTGGGTATAGAGATTACTCAAATAGATAAATATATCCTCTATAAAAATAAAGTGTTGCCTTCATAAACAAAAACTTAAAACAAATCACTAAGAAAATATTTGCAACCTACATAATAAGAAAAGATTTACATTCCTAATTTACAAAGAATCCTACAAACTGAAAGGAAAAAGATAACCTAATAGAAGAGTGGACAAAATATAGGAATAGATATTACACTGAAGAAACAAAAGTAGTCAATGAACATTTGAAACTGTATGTAGCTTCATTATGCATCAGGCAAATGCAAAGGAAAACAGATCACCAATCATGATTGGCAAAATTTTTGAAAATTAATAATATTCAGTGTCAGCATATTGGAGAAGAACACTTTCCTATACTGTTGGTGCAACATTTTTGGAGAATAGTTTGTATATTTTTTAATGGATGATTGTAGGTTTCTAATTACTGTGGTATTTATAGTCCATTGAGTACATTTTTAAAAAGATGTAATAATTTTATTTTAAAACGTCAGAATTTCTAATAAAGTTACATTCTTTGCAAAAAAATAAAATAAATGTTTGGTAGAATTCAGCTGTGAAGCTATCTGGTCCTGGATTTATGGGGGTTTATTATTAATTAATTAATCATTTATTTATTTATTATTTTAAGTAGGCTCCACATACAACATGGGACTTGAACTCACTACCCCAAGATCAAGAGACACATGCTGTACTAACTGAACCAGTCAGGTGCCCCTGGTCCTGGATTTATGTTTGTTAGAGTTTTTTTTTTTTTAAGATTTTATTTATTTGAGAGAGAGAGAGAATGAGCAGAGGGGAGGAGCAGAGGGAGAGGGAGAAGCAGTGAGCCTGATGTGGGGCTCAATCCCAGGATCCTGGGATCATGACCTGAGCTGAAGGCAGATGCCTACCCTACTGAGCCACCCAAGTGGCCCTTGTTGGGAGTTTTTTGACTACCAATTCAGTCCCATTATACTAATTGGTATGTTAAGATTTTCTGTTTCTTTCTGGTTGATTCTCAGAATATTGTCTTTCTTTATTAATTTATGCATTTTTCCCTAATTTGTCTAATTTATTGACAAATAATTTTTCATAGTAGTCTCATAATCTTTTGTATTCCTGTGGTATTAGTTGTAACTTCTTTTACATTTCTGATTTTATATATTTGAGCCTTTTTTTAAAAGATTTTATTTATTTATTTGACAGATCACAAGTAGTCAGAGAGGCAGGCAGAGAGAGAGGAGGGAGCAGGCTCCCCACTGAGCAGAGAGCCCGACGTGGGGCTCGATCCCAGGACCCTGAGACCATGACCTGAGCCGAAGGCAGAGGCCTAACCCACTGAGCCACCCAGGCGCCCCGAGCCTTTTTTTTTCTTGATGAGACTGGCTTAAAGTTTGTCAATTTTGTTAATCTTTTCAAAGCATCAGTTCCTAATTTCCTTGATCTATTTAACATCATGTTTTTGGTCTCAGTTTCATTTATTTCCACTCTTTATTATTTCATTCATTCTGCTAAATTTGGGCTTCATTTTCTCTTCTTTCCTCGCTCCTTTAGGTATAAGGTTAGACTAAGATTTTTCTTTTTTCTTGAGGCCGGCCTGTATTGCCATCATCTCCCGTCTTAGAACCACTTTGCTCCATCCCATAGATTTTGAAATGTCCTGTTTTCAGTTTCATTTGTCTTCAGTTATTTTTTATATTTCCTCTTTGCTTCCTTCATTGACATATTTTTAAAAGGATTTTATTTGTTTATTTGACAGAAAGAGAGAGAGAGAGAGAGAGAGCACAAGCAGGGGGAGCAACAGGCAGAGGGAGAGGGAGAAGCAGGCTCCCCATGGAACAGGGAGCCCGATGCGGGGCTTGATCCCAGGACTCTGGGATCATGACCTGAGCCAAAGGCAGATGCTTGAGGACTGAGCCACCCAGGGGTCCCTATTTTTAATTTTTTGAGGAACCTTCCTGCTATTTCCCACAGTGGCTGTACCAGTTTGCATTCCCATCAGCAGTGTGCAAGAGTTCCTTTATCTCCACATCCTCACCAACACCTGTTGTTTCTTTTTAATTTTGATTTCAGCCATTCTGACGGGTGTGAGGTGCTAACTCCTTGTGGTTTTGATTTTCATTTCCTTGATATTTAGTGATGTTGAGCTACAGTCTTTATTTTAACATCTAATTTGTCTGATATAATCATTGCTACCCAGGGTTCCTCTATTTTTTTGCTTCCATTTGCATGGAATATCTTTTCCTATCCTTCCGCTTTCAGCCTGTATGTGTCTTGAGGTCTGCAGTGAGTCTCTTGAAGGTATCATATAGATGGGTCATGTTTTGTTTTGTTTTTTTTTTTCAAAGATTTTATTTAGTTACTTGACAGAGATCACAAGTAGGCAGAGAGGCAGGCAGAGAGAGGAGGAAGCAGGCTCCCCGCTGAGCAGAGAGCCCGACACGGAGCTCCATCCCAGGACCCTGGGATCATGACCGGAGCCAAAGGCAGAGGCTTTAACCCACTGAGGCACCCAGGCGCCCCAGGGTCATGTTTTGTTTTTTTTTAATCAATTCAGTCACCCTGTCTTTTTTTTCACCATATGTCTTTTGATTGGAGCATTTACTTCATTTATGTTTAGAGTAATTGATTGATATGTATGCTATTTTGATCATTGTTTTTATAGTTGTCTTTCTGTTCTTACTGTGTTCCCTTGATGCCTAATGACTTTCTTTAGTGTTATGCTTAGATTCCTTAGTCTTTATTGTGTATCTGTTACAGGTTTTTGGTTTGTGATTACCATGATGTTCATTTAGAACTTTCCATGTATGTGGCAATGTGTATTAAGTTGGTGGTCACTTAAGTCTGAACACATTCCGAAAGTACTTCATTTGTCCTCCCTCTCGCATGTTTTATGGGAATGATGTCATTTTATGTTTTTATTTTGTGTATTCCTTGACTAAGTTTTTAGATATAATTGATTTTACTGCTTTTGTTTTTTTATCCTTCATACTACCTAAATAAATGATGGAACTCATAGCTTTACTGTGTGCTTGCTTTTACCAGTGAAATTTTTCCTTTGAAAATTTTCTTACTTCTAGTTATGGCCTTGCATTTTCTCCTTAAATATGTCCATTTAACATTTCTTGTATAGTTGGTTTAGTGGTGATAAACTGTTTTAAGTGTTGTTTGTCTGGGTGACTCTTTCTCCTTCAATTCTGAATAACCTTGCCAGTAGAATATTTTTGGTTGCAGATTTTTTTCCTTTCAGCACTTCAAATATATCCTGCCATTCTCTTTTGGCCTGCAGTTTTTGCTGAAAAATTAGCTAGTAGCCTTACTGTTTATCCCTTGCACATAACTGCTTTTCTTTTGCTGCTTTGAGATTCTCTCTTTATTTTAAATTTTTGACATTTTAATAATTGTGTTTCTGGGTGTGGACCACCTTGAGTTCATCTTGTTTCATGTCTGTGCTTCCTGAACCTTGATATCTCTTTTCTTCCCCAGATTAAGGAGGTTTTCAAGTATTTCTTCAAGTTAGTTTTCTGCCTTTCCCCCTTTTCCCCTTCTGAGACTCCTATTATGCAGATGTTATTATGCTTGATGTTGTCACAAAGGTACCTTAACCTGCTTCATTTTTTTAAAAGATTTTATTTATTTACTTGACAGAGAGAGAGAGAGTGAGCCGGAGAGCATAAGCAGGAGAAGCGGCAGAGGGAGAGGAAGAAGCAGACTCCTGGCCGAACAGGGAGCCTGACGTGGGGCTTGATCCCAGGACCCTGGGATCAGGACCCGAGCCGGAGGCAGACACCTAACTGACTGAGCCACCCAGGTACCCCAGCCTGTTCTGATTTTTAAAAACTGTTCTCTTTTTGCTTTTCCATGTGGTTGCTTTCTATTACCCAGTCTTCCAGCTTACTGATCCATTCCTCTGCATCCTCCAATTTGCTGCTTATTCCCTCTGTGGAACATTTTTCACTTCAGTTATTGCATTTTCAGCCCTGATTGGTTCTTTTTAAAAAATTTTATTTTATTTTATTTTTTATTTTTTTAAAGATTTCATTTATTTATTTATTTATTTGAGAGAGAGAATGAGAGAGGGAAAGAGTATGAGAGGGGAGAGGGTCAGAGGGAGAAGCAGACTCCCCACTGAGCAGGGAGCCCGATGCGGGACTTGATCCTAGGACTCCAGGATCATGACCTGAGCCACTTAACCTACTGAGCCACCCAGGTACCCCTGATTGGGTCTTTTATATATTTTCTATCTCTCTGTTATATTTCTCAGTGAGTTCATCCATTGTTTTCTCAAGTCCAGTGAGTGTCTTTATGGCCATTACTTTGAACTCTTTTGTCAGGTAGATTGCTTATCGTTGTTTGACTTAGGTCTTTTTCTGAATTTTTTTCATATTCATCCTTATAGAACATATTCTTCTGTCCTCTCATTTTTTCTTACTCTTTGTATTTGTTTCTATGTATTAAAGGAGTCAGCTATGTATGTTTCCTGCTCTTGGAAGTAGTGGTCTTATGTGGAAGGCATCTTGCAATGCCCTTTAGTGTAATCAGTCCTGGTCACCAGAATCAGTATACTCCAGAGCTGTCCCCAGTGTAGGCTTCATGCACTTTCTTGCTGTGGCTGAGCTACAGTGCTGCATTTGGGCTGGAGGGTCGAGCTGGCCCTCAGCTTGGTTGGCTGCAATTTTTGTAGTCTCACTTTTATAAACTATTCCGTTCTCTCCCACACTACAAATCTTTTTTAAGGTAAGCTTTTTTGTTGAGGGGGAGAATAACCCACCTCCAACTGTGTCGCTTCGGTATGTAGAGCATTTGGAGCTGAAGACTTGGGGCCTGCCAGACAAAGGAAGAGCTTTCTTATTTGTTTTTCTTCTGTTAATCTGTGTTATGTCAATTTAATTATTAGAGGAGCTGAAAAACCTAGAAGGGAAGAAGAGAAAAGTTTCCTGCCCTTATAATACTTAGCTAAAAAATATGTCTGTTTTTAATCTGTAATTCAAATTTAACTCAGGTCATGTATTTCACTTTTTTTCTTTTTAAAAATCTGTTATGGAAGTATAGTTGACGTACAATGTTATATTAGATTCAGGTGTACCACATAGTGATTCGGCGATTCTATATATACATTATTCAGTGCTCACTTTGATAAGTGTCATCACCATTTGTCACCATACATTATTACAGTATGATTGACTGTATTCCCTGTGCTGTACTTGTCATCTCTGTGACTGTATTTATTTTATAACTGGAGGTTGGTAATTTTTAATCCCCTTCATGTATTTTGACCATCCCCCTACCTTCCCCTCTAGTAGCCACCAATTTGTTCTCTGTATATATGAGTTTATTCCTTTTGTTTGTCCATTTGTTTTTTTATATTCCACATGTAATGAAATCACATGGTATTCATCTTTCTATTTGACTTACTTCACTTAACATAATGATACCCTCTAGGTCCATCCATGTTGTTGCAGATGTCAAGATTTCATTCTTTCTCATGGCTGAGTACTATTCCATTGTGTATACATACCACATCTTTATCCATTTATAATGCCACAGTACACATAGGGGTACATATATCTTTTCTGGTTAGTGTTTTTGTTTTCTTTGGGTAAATACCCACTGGAATTATTGGATCATATGGTATTAGTATTTTTAATTTTTTGAGGGATCTCCATACTGTTTTTCACAGTAATTGCATCAATTTACATTTTCATGAACAAAACATGAGGGTTTCCTTTTTGCCACATCCTCACAAACACTTGTTATTTCTTGCCTTTTTTTTCTTGCCTTTTTGATATTAGTTGGGCTATATATTTCTGTTTGTTTGATCTTGTAAATCTAAGGATTCAAAATTTGCCACCCTAAAATGTGTCTTTGGCATGGGAACTATTAAGTGTGATTATTTTTTTTAAATATTTTGTTTATTTATTTGACAGAGAGAGTGCGAGAGCATACACATGCACAAGCAGGGGGAGTGGCAGAGGGAGATGAAGGGTCCCCACTGAACAGGGAGCCCAATGCGGGGATTGATCCCAGGACGCTGGGATCATGACCTGAGCTAAAGGCAGATGCTTAACCAACTGAGCCACCCAGGTGCCCCTAGTCTGATTGTTTCTATGAAATATAAAGCTCAGGAAGAACTTTTGACCTACTTTTTAACTGCCTAAAAGAATTTAGGTAGAGGACCTGCTCCAAGCCAGGGATGTCACCATAGGTAACTGTAGTATAATATGAACTAAGTATGATAGACAGGAATCTAGCAAGCCCTGTTTGTTTCAAGTCCTGGCATGTCCCATTATTTCTGTTTGGCTCGGCAAGCATTTCTTTCACAAGCATTTACTCTTTTTCATCCTCTGGTGAATTGCTTTCTTTTCCTTTGAAATTCCTAACCCATACCCATTTCTCCATAGTCCAGAATGAAATATATGTTTCATTTTGCCTGACTGTGTTTGAAAACTTTATGTGGGATTCCTTGTAGGTACATAGTTTTGATTCTCTTCTGTTAATCTGCCTCATGTTAGTTTAATCCTTAGACCAGCCAGAAGAATCTTGAAGGATGCAGGATTTTTTTTACTCCCCAACAGTTGTCGTGGGTGGCAGGATAAATTTTAACTGGATGGACATTGCTCTCCCTAGGGCACAGGGCACAGCACAGCTGTGAGGTTCTGGGACTTCTGACAAGTTGGCCTAAGCTACCAGTTCTTACAACATTAATCTGCTGAGTCTCTGCCTGAAGGTATAGCGGAATCAAGAGTGGTAAGCATCCTTTTCTTTATCTAAATTTAGATTAGCAGGAAACAATATTTGTGGAACTCATTCCTTTGGTATAGGGACTTTGGTAATACTTCGTTTTGGAAAGCACATTAATATTCAGAGATTGAGTTTGTCTTTGCCAATAATTTATTTAGAAGAGGTTCACTGTGAGAATTTTACAAGCCAGTAGCATACAGGATAATGTCTCTTCATGAACCAATAAGGAAATGACATACTCTAAATTTATGATAGATTAACCACACTACTGTTCCAGAAAAGGAGAAGTGAAAGGAATAAAGTCCAGACTTAGTTGAGGTGTACCTTTAAAGGAGTTGGTACTCAGGAGAGAGTGCTTAGCCAACTGAAAGGTGAGGCCCATCCACCGATCCAAAAGTCAAGGTCCCCTGTTGCTAGAGCACTTTGCTAGGGATTGATGGCACCATTCTGAGGGGCAAAAGGATTTTTATCTCAAAGCTGCTTGCTGCTCAGCTTTCACCACTGCTTGTAGAAGATTCCCTTTTACCAGCAACAGGAGCTAATTGCCCAGGTCTTCAGAGAGCTATCTTAGATTAGCAAAATGTTGCTTCTCCAAGACCAAACACTTGAATTGTCCTCATAAATTCAGTATTTGCTGTCAAAATGTCCCCTTGCCATATTTGCTTCCTTATATATTTTTTTGATATGCCCCCATGGGGGCCCCCCAGCAGCTGAGCTATTGAGTTCTTATCAGTGAAAACAGATGACAGGACAACATCCTAACACAAATTATATCATTCTTATATCAAAATGACTTTATTTCTAAAGACTTTGTCTTTATCATAAACAAGTAGATTTGAAATTGCATCGTAAGAATACACAACAATTCAATTCGTAATTTCAAATCACTCACACACTAATTAATTCTAAGGGCCTAATGCCCAGTACAAAACTAAGTTCACAAAAATATCGGTCCACCCTCTGATTCTACACCACTTACAACCTTAATCACATGCAGTCATTTTGGGGGAGCATTTTTCTTTGCTGCACATTCTTTTACACCATCATTTAATGACCAATTTAAGCAACCATATTCCTAATATTTGTAGCAAAAGCACAATAAAGAACTGCTTAATATGGTACAGTATCCAATTGCTAAATGAAAACAAATGAAGCTTTTTAACCCATTCAGTTAAACTTCCTTAAGAATTGTATTTCCATCTATAAGCCATTTTTTAAAAGATACTCATTTGAGAGAGAGTGCACGAGAGAGAGCACAGACGGGGGAATGGCAAAGGCAGAGGGAGAAGCAGCTCCCTGCCGAGCTTGGAGCCTGAGCCGAAGGCAGACACTTAACCAACTGAGCCACCCAGGTACCCCTATAAGCCATTTTTATAAGGATCCAGGGGTTATAAGCATGTATAGTACCTTGTATATACAATATCAAGCACAGGTATGGTTGTCATAATATCAGAATTCAAGGCTGTCATAACTTTGGGAATAGAATTTTTTTGTCCTTTTCAATTCCTGCTGAGTTATCTTAAGTTTATTAGTCTTATCTACCATGTTTGTTTATTTAAGTTTCTGTTGTATGATTTAAATTGACTAAATTTATTTAATTTTTTTAAATGCTAGTAGCTTTTTTAAAAAAAGATTTTGTTTATTTATTTGACAGAGAGAGATCACAAATAGGCAGAGAGGCAGGCGGTGAGGAGGGGGAAGCAGGCTCCCCACTGAACAGAGAGCCCAATGCGGGGCTCGATCCCAGGACTCTGAGATCATGACCTGAGCTGAAGGCAGAGGCTTAACCCACTGAGCCACCCAGGTGCCCCCAAATTGACTAAATTTATTTTAAAAGTTTCAATGTGAAATATTTCTCTGGTTATTTTACTTTTTTCTTTTATTAAAGTTTTTTTTAAAATTCCAGTTAGTTGGGCGCCTGGGTGGCTCAGTGGGTTAAAGCCTCTGCCTTTGGCTCAGGTCATGATCCCAGGGTCCTGGGATCGAGCCCCACATCGGGCTTTCTGCTCGGCGGGGAGCCTGCTTCCTCCTCTCTCTCTCCCTGCCTTTCTGCCTACTTGTGATCTCTGTCTGTCAAATAAATAAATAAATAATCTTTAAAAAAATTCCAGTTAGTTAACATACAGTGTTCTATTAATTGCAGATGTACAGTGTAGTGATTCAGCAGTCCCATTCATCACCCAGGGCTCATCACAACAAGTGTACTCCTTAACCCTATCACCTGTTAAACCATTCCTCCCTCTCTCTACCTCCCCTCTGGTGGCCATCAGTTTATTCTCTATAGTTAAGACTCTGTTTCTTCGTTTGGCTCTGTCTGGTTTTGTTTCCCCTTTGCTCATTTGTTTTGTTTCTTAAATTTCACATGACTGAGATCACATGGTAGTTGTCTTTCCCTGACTGTCTTATTTTGCTTAGTATTATATTCTCTAGCTCCATCCAAGATTTCATTCTTTTTATGGCTGAATAATATTGCATTGTATATTTATACCACATCTTCTTTATCCATTCATCAAACGATGGACATTTGGGTTGGTTCCATAATTTGGCTATTGTAAATAATGCTCTATAAACATCGGGGTGCGTGTATCCCTTTGAATTAGTGTTTTAGTATTTTTGGGGTAAATACCCAATAGTGCAATTGCCGGGTCGTAGGGCAGTTCTGTTTTTAATTTTTGAGGAACCTTCGTACTGTTTTCCACAGTGGCTACACAAGTTTGCGTTCACACCTACGGTACACAGGGGTTCCTTTTTCTCCACATCCTCACCAACACCTGTTGTTTCTTGTGTTGTTGATTTAAGCCATGCTGACAGGTGTGAGGTGATACCTCATTGTGCTTTTTTTTTTTAATTTTTATTTTTTTTATAAACAATTTTTTATCCCCAGGGGTACAGGTCTGTGAATCGCCAGGTTTACACACTTCACAGCACTAACCATAGCACATACCCTCCCCAATGTCCATTACCCCACCCACCTTTCCCGACCCCCTCCCCCCAGCAACCCTCAGTTTGTTTTGTGAGATTAAGAGTCACTTATGCTTTTTGATTGGCATTTCCCTGATGATGAGTGATGTCAAGCATCTTTTCATGTGCCTGTTGATGGTCTGGATGTCTTCTTTGGAGAAAAATGTCTGTCCGTGTCTTCTGCCCATTTTTTCATTGGATTATTTGTTTTTCAGGTGTTAAGTTGTATCAGTTCTTTATATATTTTGGATATGAACCCCTTTTTGCATACATCATTTGCAAATTATCTTCTCCCATTCCATAGGTTTTCTTTTCGTTTTGTTGATTGTCTCCTTCACTGTAGAGAATCTTTTTATTTTGACGTAGTCCCAGTAGTTTAGTTTTCCTTTTGTTTCCCTTGCCTCAAGAGACATACCTAGAAAAGGGGTATTATGGCTCATGTCAGAGAAGTTACTGTCTGTGTTCTCTTCTAGGACTTTTATGGTTTTAAGTCTCATATTTATGCATTTAATCCATTTTGAATTTATTTTTGTATGGTATAAGACAGTGGTGCAGTTTCATTCTTTTCCATGTTGCTGTCCAATTTTACCAACACCATTTTGTGAAGAGATTGTCTTTCTCCCATTGTATATTCTTGATGACTTTGTCACAAATTAATTGACCATAAGAGTGTGGGTGTATTTCTGGGTTTTCTAGTCTGTTCCATTGATTTTTTGTTAGTTTTTGTGACAGTACCATGCTGTTTTGATGACTTTGTAATATAACTTGAAATCTGGAACTGTGATGCCTCTAGCTTTGCTTTTTCTTTTTCTTTTTTTTTTTAGGGAGGGGGGAGAGAGGAAAAGGAGAGGAGGGAGAGTGAGGCTCTTAAGCACGTTCCATGTCCAGTGTGGAGCCCAAGGCAGGTTGTCAATCTTACAACCTTGAAATCATGACCTGAGCCGAAATCAAGAGTCAGACACTTAACTGAATGAACCACGCAGGTGCCCACAGATTTTACATTTTTTTTTTCTCAGTAATCTCTACACCTAACATGGGGCTTGAACTCACATCCTGAGATCAAGAGTCACATGCTCTGTTGACTAAGGCAGCCAGATACCCCTTTGCTTTGCTGTTTTAAGATTGCTTTGGTTAGGGGCACTTGGGTGACTCAGCCGGTTAAGTGTCTGCCTTCATTCGGCTCAGGTCATGATCTCCAGGTCCTGGGATCGAGTCACGCGTCAGAGTCCCTGCTCAGCGGGGAGCCCGTTTCTCCCTCTGCCTCTGCTGCTCCCCCTGCTTATGCTCTCTCTCTCTGTCAAATAAATAATCTTTTTTTTTTTTTTAAAGAGAAAAGATTGCTTTGGCTATCAGGATCTTTTGTGGTTTCATACAAATTTTAGGATTGTTCTAGTTTTGTAAAAATGCTATTGGTATTTTGGTAGGGATTGCATTAAATGTTTGGATTGCTTTGGGTGGTATAGACATTTTTTTACTTTAATTTTTTAATTTAAATTCAGTTAATCGATATATAATGTATTATTAGTTTCAGAGGTAGAGTTCAGTGATTCATCAGTCTTACATACTAATGTATAATGCTCATTACATTACATGCCCTCCTTAACAGACATTTTTTAAAAAGATTTTATTTATTTATTTGAGAGAGAGAGCATGAGTTGGGGGGAGGGGCAGAAGAAAAAGCAGACTCCTTGACAAACAGGGAGACCGATGTGGGGCCCAATCCCAGAACCCCAGGATCATGACTTGGGCTGAATGCAGATGCTTAACCAAGCCAGGTGCCTCCAGACATTTTTTTTAAAGTATGCTGTGTGTCCAACGTGGGGCTTTAACTTAGGACCCCAAGATCCAGGGTTACATGCTCTTTTGACTGATCACCCCAGGGACCCCCTAGTATAGACATTTTAAACAATATTTGTTCTTCCAATTCATGAGCATCCAATGTCTTTCCAGTCCTTTGTTGTCCTGAGTTTCTTTCATCAGTGTTGTGTAGTTTTTAGAGTACAGGTCGTTCACCTCTTCGGTTAGGTTTATTATTAGGTGTCTTATTATTTTTGGTGCAATTGTAAATGGGATTACTTTCTTAATTTCTCTTTCTGCTGCTTCATTATTGTTGTATAGAAATGCAACAGATTTCTGTACATTGATTTTTTTATCCTGTGACTTTACTGAATTCGTTTATCATTTCTAATGGTTTCTTGGTGGAGTCTTTTGGGGTTTTTGTATATAGTATCATCTGCAAATAGCAAAAGTTTTACTTCTTCCTTACTAATCTGGTTGCCTTTTACTTATTATTCTTGTCTGATTGCTGTCACTAGGACTTCCTATACTATTTTGAATAAAAGTGGTGAGAGTGGACATGCATGTCTTGTTCCTAACCTTAGGTGAAAAGCTCTCAGTTTTTCTTATTAGGGATGATGTTAGTGGTGGCTTTTTCATGTATGGCCTTTATTATGTTAAGATATGTTCTCTGTAAACCTACTTTGTTGAGGGTTTTTATCAGGAATGGATGTTGTACTTTGTCCAGGACTTTTTCTGTGTCTATTTATTTATTTATTTATTAAAAAGATTTTATTTATTTATTTGACAAAGAGAGAGATCACAAGTAGGGGGGAGCAGGCTCCCTGCTGAGCAGAGAGCCCTATGTGGGGCTCGATTCCAGGACCCTGAGGTCATGACCTGAGCCGAAGGCAGTGGCTTAACCCACTAAGCCACCCAGGTGTCCCTTCTGTGTCTATTTAAATGAGCAAATGGTTCATATCCTTTTTCCTATTGATGTGACATATCATCTTGACTGAGTTTGTGTATATTGAACCATCCTTGCAACCCAGGAATAAATCCCGCTTTATCACAGCAAATGATTTTTTTAAGGTATTGTTGGATTCGGTTTGGTAGTACTTTGTTGAAATTTTTTCTGTCTATATTTATCAGAGGAATTGGCTTATAGTTCTCTTTTTAGTGGAGTCTTTATCTTGTTTTGGTATCAGGGTAATGCTGGCCCCATAGGAGGAGTTTGGAAGTTTTCTTTCCTTTCCTAAATTTTGGAATAGTTTAAGAATAGGCATTAACTCTTTAAATGTTTGGTAGAATTTGCATGTGAAGACATCTGGTCCTGGAATTTTGTTTGTTGGGAGTTTTTGAATTAGTGATTCAATTTCTTTGCTGGTTATCGGTCTGTTCATATTTTCTGTTTCTTTATATTTCAGATTTGGTAGTTCATATGTTTCTAGATATTTACTGATTTCTTCTAGAGTGTACAATATGTTGGCATATAGTCTTTCTTAATATTCTCTTATAATCCTTTGAATTTTTATGGGTTTTTTGTTATTTCTCCTTTCTCTTTTGTGATTTTATTTACTTGGGTCCATTTTTTTCTTGATAAGTCTGGCTAGAAGTTTATCAATTTTATTGATTACTTTTTTCAAAGAACTAGGTGCCTGTGTTGCTCGGTCAATTAAGCATCTGACTCTTGGTTTTGGCTCAGGTCATGATCTCATGGATCATGAGGTCAAGCCCTGTCTCAGACTCCACACTCAGTGGAGAATCTTAAAGATTCTCTTCTGCCCCTCCCCCTAGTCACCCGCTCTCTCTCTCAAAAAAATGAATAAATCTTTTTTAAAAAGAAAAGAACAAAGAGAACCAGCTCCTGGTTTCATTGATCTGTTTTATTTTTTTTAATATTTTATTTATTTATTTGACACAGATCACAAGTAGGCAGAGAGGCAGGCAGAGAGAGAGAGGAGGAAACAGGCTTCCCACTGAGCAGAGAGCCCGATGCGGGCTCCATCCCAGGACCCTGGGATCATGACCTGAGCGGAAGGCAGAGGCTTTAACCCACTGAGCCACCCAGGCGGCCCTGATCTGTTTTATTTTTAATTTTTTTAGTTTCTGTATCATTTATTTCTGCCCTAATGTTTATTACTTACTTCATTCTACTGCTTTCAGGTTTTGTATATTGTTCTTTTCTAGCTCCTTTAGCTGTAAGATTAGGCTGTTTTTGAAATTTCTTCTTTTTTAAAAATACACATATTTTAAAAGATTTATTTATTTATTTTGGTGGGGGAGGAGTGCATGTGAACAGGGACAAGGTTAGACAGAAAGAATCTCAAACAGACTCCCCATTGAGCGCATAGAGCCCAATGGGGGGTGCTTTATCCCACAGCCCTAAGATCATGACCTGAGCTGAAATCAAGAGTTAGATGCTTAACTGACTGAGCCATCCAGGCACTCCTGGGTCATGTTTTTTTATTCATTCTGTCACCTTATGTCTTTTGATTGCAGCATTTAGTCCCTTTGCATTGAAAGTAAATACTGATAGTTAAGTACTTAATTGCAATTTTATTAGTTGTTTTGTGGTTACTTCTGAAGATTTTCTCTGATCCTTTCTTGTCTTTTTTCATGGTTTGCTGATTTTCTTTAGTGATATATTTGAATTTCTTTCTTTTTATTCTTTTTTTCCTTTCTCTTTATTCTTAGCATATTTATTAGTGGTTTTTGACCTGTGGTTGTCATTATGTTTATATATAATATCTTCTCCATATAGCAGTGTGTATTAAATTAATGGTCATTTCAGTTTCAACCAGTTGTTTACTCCTCTCCTTCCCACGTTTTAGGTATGTGATATCATATATTTTTTTAAAGATTTTATTTATTCATTTGACAGATAGAGATCACAAGTAGGCAGAGAGGCAGGCAGAGAGAGAGGAGGAAGCAGGCTCCCTGCTGAGCAGAGAGCCCGATGTGGGGCTTGATCTCAGGACCCTGAGATCATGACCTGAGCCGAAGGCAGAGGCTTAACCCACTGAGCCACCCAGGCGCCCCTCATATATTTTTTTTAATATTTTTTTTATTTATTTGACAGACAGAGATCACAAGCAGGCAGAGAGGCAGGCAGAGAGAGAGGAGGAAGCAGGCTCGCCGCTGAGCAGAGAGCCCGATGCGGGATTCAATCCCAGGACCCTGGGATCATGACCCGAGCCGAAGGCAGAGGCTTTAACCCACTGAGCCACCCAGGCGCCCCGTGATATCATATTTTAAATCCTTTTATTTTATGAGTTTCTTGACTGATATTTTTATAGAAATATTCACTTTTTTAAAAAATTTTTTTTATTTTATTTATTTGACAGAGAGAGATCACAGTAGACAGAGAGGCAGGCAGAGAGAGAGAGGGAAGCAGGCTCCCTGCTGAGCAGAGAGCCCAATGCAGGACTCGATCCCAGGACCCGAGATCATGACCTGAGCCGAAGGCAGTGGCTTAACCCACTGAGCCACCCAGGCGCCCGAAATATTCACTTTTATTGCCTTTTTGTTTCCAACCTTCACAGTGTCATTTTTTGGTCTTTCCTTTCCACTTAGAGAGTTCCCTTTAATATTTCTTTCAGGGCTGGTTTAGTGGTCATGAACTCCTTTAGTTTTTGTCTGGGAAACTATCTCTATTTCTATTCTGAATGATTGTCTTAATAGTTGGAGTATTCTTGGCTGTAGATATTTCCCATTCAGCATTTTGACTGTATCACCCCACTCCCTTTTGGGGTTTTCCTTGCATGTTACTGTTTTCTTTTGTCTTGCTCCTTTTAACATGTTTTCTTTATCCCTGTATTTTGCCAATTCAGTTATAATGTCTTGGTATGTATCTGCTTTTGTTGATTTTGTTGGGAGTTCTCTGTGCCTCTTGGATTTGAGTATCTGTTTCCTTTCTCAGATTACAGAAGTTTTCAGCTATTATTTCTTTAAAAAGTTTCCTGCCCCATTGTGTGTGTATCTCTTTCTTTTTATTTTTATTATTTTTACAAATATTTATGTATTTGAGAGAGTGAGAGAGCATGAGGGGGGAAGGGTCAGAGGGAGAAGCAGACTCCCCGCTGATCAGGGAGCTGAGTGTAGGGCTTGATCCTGGAACTCTGGGATCATGACCTGAGCCAAAGGCAGATGCTTAACTGACTGAGCCACCCAGGCACCTCCCCCCTCTCTTTTTAAAGATTTTATTTTTTAAATAATCTCAATACCCAGTGTGGGGCTCAAACCCACACCTGCAAGACTGAGAGTTTCATGCTCCACCAAATGAGCCAGCCAGGTGCCACATGCCCCCTCTTCTCTTCTTCATCTGGGACTCCTGTAATATGAATGTTAGTGTATTTAATGGAGTCATGATTTCCCTGTGTTCTTATTTTGCATAATACTTTTCTCCTTTATTTAGCTTGCTTACTTTCCATTATTCTGTCTTCTAAGTCATTAATTTGTTCCCCTTCCAATCTGCTGTTTATTGCACCCAGCATGTTTCTAATCTTGTTTATTGCACTCTTCATCTCTGCTGCTTTTTTATGTCTGTGTTAAGTGTCTCACTCATGTCTTCTACTCTTTACTCAGGTCTGGTGAGTATCCTTATTATCATTGCTTTAAATACTCCATCGGCTATGTTACTTATATCTGTTTCACTTAGATGTCCAGCTGTGGCCTTGTCCTGTTCTTTCAATTAGGACAGATTTCTCTGTCTTCTCTTTTTGTCTAAGTCTCTGTGCCTGTTTCTATGTTAGGAAAGTCAGCTCGATCTCCTGTGTTTGAGGATAATAACCTTATGAAGAACAGGTCCTGTAGTGCCCTGCTGTGTAGTGTCCCCTGTTCCCTAGGGCCTGGTGCTTCGGGAAGTGTCTCCAGTGTGTGCTGCGTGTGCTCTGCTGTTTCGTCCTGGCTGCCTCATCCCTCAGGCCAGTCATCTGCAGAGGCTCTTTGCCTGTTGTGGGCAGTGTTTCATCCTTGGCCTGAATATGTTGCATTTTAACCAGGTGTGCTCTGGTCCGCTTGTGAAGTAAGACCCGTCACCACTGCTACTGAACTGAAGCTCCACAGTACTCCGAGGTCAGGAGACATGGTGGTGGCAGGGGTTAGGGTCAGTCTTTTGGGGGTGGAGTCCCACCACACTGGCCCTGAGGAAACATGTCTGGGAAGGCCGGTTCCACCATAGCGTGGGGCGGCGCGCTTGGTGTAAGCCAGTCACACAGCAAGTGTCAGCACCGCGCTGGTTCTTGCAGGCGGCTCTCTGTTTATGCTGAGGGGCAGCAGAGGGAAAAGGCATGTGCCAGCTCCTTTGTTCCTGGCAGGGTCTCTCCGTGAATGCTGCCTCTCTGCTGCCTCTCTGGGACTTGCCTCGAGAGGAGTAAATAACCTCACCCGTGTGCCCCCGGTGCTCTTCAGACTGCCATTTCCACACGCTGTGTGTGTGGGCTGTTTTCCCTGCCTTCCGTCCAAGAGCCCTCTGTGCTCTCTGTGCTCTCTGAGCCAAGCCCGCTGACCTTTTAAAGTCTAGGCTTTGGGGCACCTGGGTGGCTCAGTCGGTTAAGTTTCTGCCTTCAGCTCAGGTCATGATCCCAAGGTCCTGGGATCGAGCCCTGCATACGGCTCCCTGCTTAGCAGGGAGTCTGCTTCTCCCTCTCCCTCTGCCTGCTGCTCCCCCTGCTTGTGCACTCTCTCTCTGACAAATCAACAAATAAAATCTTAAAAAAAAAAAAAAGTCCAGGCTTTAAGCCCTGCCAGTTCCAAGAACCCAAGAAATTTCGCCCGTTTTACTTTCTAGGCCAGTTGCTGTGGGGATTTGTTTTCCCCTTGCACTCCCCTGTGTGCTAGTCTGTCTCTCAGCCTTCTCTGCGACCCTGGCTCTTTCCCCACCACAGTGGCCATTGATCTGTTTCTCTCTCAAACCACATCTCCTCGCTTCCTACCATCTTTGATGTGTCCTCTTCTCTACTTTTAGTTGTGGAGCTTTTTCTGCCAGTCTGCAGGTCGATTTCTGGGGAATTTAGGACAATTTGATAGTTATCTAGTTGTACTTGCCGCAGGTATCCCTAGGGCCCACCTTTACATGGCCATTTTCTCTCTGGTTATTTTTTTAAATTTTAATTTAATTTAATCTAAAAATTTTATTTATTTGACACAGAGAGAGAGAGAGAGAGAGAGAGCACACAAGCAGAGGGAGTGGCAGGTAGCAGGAGAGAGAGGAGAAGCAGACTCCTGGGGAGAAGGGAGACCGATGCGGGACTTGATCCCGGGATCCTGGGATCGTGACCTGAGCCGAAGGCAGACACGTAAAGCCACCCAGGCGCCCCTGTTTTATTTTTTAAAAGATTTATTTATTTTAGAGAGAGAGTGGGTGGAGGGGCAGAGGGATAGAGAATCTCAAGCGGACGGACTCCCTGCTGAGTGCGGAGCCAGATGTGGGGCTTGATTCTGCTACCCTGAGGTCATGTCCAGAACTGAAACCAAGAGAAGGACGCTTTACCAACTGAGCCCCAGGTGCCCCTCTCTGGTTATTTTAATAGTTCATGTATCTTCTCTTGACCTTGAACAATATCTTTTTCCTTTTTTAAAAAAATATTTATTTATTTATTTGACAGACAGAGATCACAAGTAGGCAGAGAGGCAGGCAGAGAGAAAGGGGGAAGCAGGCTCCCCGCTGAGCAGAGAGCCTGATGTGGGGCTCGATCCCAGGACCCTGAGACCATGACCTCAGCTGAAGGCAGAGGTTTAACCCACTAAGCCACCTAGGTGCCCTTCTTTTTCCTTTTATTGTCATCTTCATTATCTTTTATTTTTACACATCCCATCACGTTGTGTTCCTTACTTTTTTCCTGACTGTCGTAGGTTAGGGTGCAGTTTGGCTTAGAGCACACTCTCACGCGCCAGTTTCCCGTATTACATATAACTGGTTGAGGAAGTATCAAGGCCATTGTTCCTTGTACTAAGGTACAAGGCTACTTGTACCACAGGTTCATGCAAACGTCTAGCAGTAATAAGTGTAATTTGGGTCCATACTACTAGCATATCCTTAAGAACATGTGTTTCTTTTATCATAAGGGGGCTCTCTGTAGGCTACAGGTTCCATTCTCCCTTTTGATATTGGGGAACTGCAAAAGTGTGGTAACCCAACATCATGTTCTTTTATAAGTGCCAATGTATTAAAGGTTCTGATAGCATTTTTCAGGTAAGTCAAAGCTACCTCTCGAGTCTCCGTCCATCTAACTTCCATATTCTTACTAGTTATATCATAGATAGGTTTTCATATCATCCCTATATGCAGTATGTGGTGTTTCCAATATCCAAACAGTCTTACCAGTTTATGAGCTTCTTTTGTGGTAGCTGTTTTGTAATCGATCTTGTTCACGACTGGATTGGGTATTTTTCTACCTTCAGAGAACTAAATTATGTCTAGAAATTTTACTGTAGTGTGGGGTATGTGGACCTTATATGGGTTAATTGTCCATCCTCTGAGTGTAAGGAATTCAGTTCACCCTATGTTGACCTTAATCTGTTTTTCTATGTTATTACCGTAAGTAAGGATGTCATTAATAGAGGAAATCATGGTGTGTTTATGTGTTGTGTTTTCCTGAAGGCCTGGATCTCTTGTGTTAGAAGGTGGTGGGGTTTTGCTGGGCTGTTGAGGTATCCTTGTGGTAACATAGTAAACTGATATTGTCTGTCTTCCCATGTGAATGCGTTCATAGGTTGGTTTTCCTTATCGATTGGAATAGCAAAGAAAATGTCAGGTAAATCTATGACTGTATAGTAAGTTCTGGATCCCATGCTGCTGTTGTCTCTGACAGTGCCTGTGTTTGGGAGTGTTTCCCTCAGTTTTGGGAGTGTTTAAATTCCTACAATTTAATGTAAATCCGTATGACCCATCTAGCTTTTTAACAGGCAAAACTGGGTGAAAATAGTAGGAACAATAACTTGTTCCTATAATAGTTCCTGAATTTTGTTCTTAACTTGCGTATGTCCTCCCTTAAGATCATATTGGGGTATGTTTGTTATTTTAAATAGGGTGGGCAGTGTGCCTGGGTGGCTCAGACAGTTAAGCATCTGCCTTTGGCTCTGGTCATGATCCCAGGGTCCTGGGATCGAGTCCTGCATTGGGCTCCCTGCTCAGTGGGGAGCCTGCTTCTCCCTCTGCCTACCGCTCCCCCTGCTTGTGCTCTCTCTCACTCTCCCTCTCTCTCAAATAAATAAATAAAATCTTTAAAAAATTTTTAAAATTAAAAAAAATAAATGGGGTGGGCATTTCAATTGAAGGTCATTTTGGTATAGCTAAGGTATTCTGTGGGATGGTTATATCTTTGTTGTTTACATCTTGTATTACTACATCTATTTAAATTGGGACCTACAGGGCATTTGTTCTTAATGGGTGGTATAGCCTCAGTTAAGAGTGTGTGTACCCATGTCCAGGGGTTAATTTTCCTCCTAATCCTTCAATTAGTCTCTTTTATTGGTAAAGTTTTTTAAATTAGTAAGATATCCTTGTATCATTGTTCCTTGGGACCCTGTATCTAACAGCGTAGTAGTATATGTAATATTTTTATTTACAGAAGGAGTTTCTATAGATATGGGCACTGTAACACGGGTAATTGTCCCTGACTTGGGCAAAGAGATGATGCCCCTGTATGAGGCTCCTGGGGCTTTCTGCCTCTCACCTATCAGTGGCATGTCTATTTATGGGACTAGGTTTTATAATGGGGTAGTATTTACAATAAATGAGTTAGTGGGTCTACATGTTGATTTATTTTCTGTCTATTTCCTGTAAAAAATTGGGTGTTTCCATCACTCTGCCACTGTAAATAGTTTCTGGGATTCTTACGTGGATTAAAGGTCTGTATTTCTGGCACCTTCAAATACTGTGAATAGTGCTGTTCTATCCTGTGGAGGTGCAGCTGTTAGAATGACCTTTTAGGGGCGCCTGGGTGGCTCAGTCTGTTAAGGGGCTGCCTTCGGCTCAGGTCATGATCCCAGGGTCCCAGGATCAAGCCCCACATCGGGCTCCCTGCTCAGCGGAGAGCCTGCTTCTCCCTCTCTCTCTGCCTGCCACTCTGCCTACTTGTGCTCTCTCTCTCTGTTTAAAAAAAAAAAAAAGAATGACCTTTTAAGTTAATTTTCATGCTACTGTGTATAGTAGTCTGTCCCCTATTATAAATTATAGTTAACAGTCCTAATCTCATTACATTAGGAGCTTCCCTTGCTGTTTTTCATTGAGATGTTTTATAGGATGATGTCTTACGTATAGGCCATATTAATCTCCAGGTTGCTGCTGTCCAGACATCTTTGTATATTGTACTTTTTTCCAAATGCTCTAAATTGTTCATTAAATTTGGCATCAGTAGGAATGGGTCTAAGTTTCACAATTTCTACTCCTGTAAGGATCAGATTCTGTCTTCTTTTGGACTATAAATGTAATAGCCAGTGGGTTTCTGTGTCAAAATCAGTTTGTTGGAATGCCATTCTAATTTTTGCCCTTTCGTGTGTAGTATAAGCTCTCTCGTCAGTGATTCTGATTGGTTCCATATTATCATTTGTTGTAGTTTTGTCTATTTTCATGGGTAGTTTCTAGTAAGTTAAAATTTACCGAGGTCAAAAGGGTTAAAGTAATCATCATTGTTGGGGTGTGGATTGGTGCTCTGAGGAGCAAAAAGGTCTAGGTTTCCTCCTAATCTGGAGATTACATGCTAGTACTTTTCCTCCTAGTCTGTCAGTATCTGTGTTACTTAATATTCCTAGTAAGAGTGATAGAATTTCTTCCTTATGTGGCTTTTTTGAAAGAAAGCAATTATTTTTTAAATCATAATAAATGTTTTATTTTGCTTATTAAAAGACAGATTGACAGGTTATAATTTAAAATGTCTAGTAATATGCTGGGTTTTGTTGACATTTTGGCTCATTCATAGTCTTTTTTTTGATACATAATATTATATTAGTTTCAGGCCTATAACCAAGTGATTCAGCAATTCCCTACATTACTAAGTGCTCACCATGGTGGTATAGTTACCATCTATCACCATACAAAGTTTTTATAATATTATTGACTATATTCCCATGCTGTACCTTTAATCCCTGTGATTAATCCATTTTACAAGTAGTAACTTATACCTCTTAATCTTCCTCAAACATTTTGCCCAACCCCCAAACTTCCTTCTTATGTGCTCTTCTATCTTTCTTTAAAAAATACTGTTTATATTTGTGTATGAAAATAATGGCTGTACTACCATGTTTATGTACATACCGATACTGGAAACAATTCAGTGCTGAATCTTTAAATCTTTTAAAGAACATACAAACATTAAAACACTGATTATGGAAAGTACGGTGGAGAGGGGCACCTGGGTGGCTCAATTGGTTAAGCGTCTGCCTTCGGCTCAGGTCATGATCCCAGGGTCCTAGGACTGAGTCCCACTTCAGGCCCCCTGCTCATCAGAGAGCCTGCTGCTCCCTCCTCCTGCTGCTCCCCCTGCTTGTGTACTCTGACAAATAAATAAATAAAATCTTAAAAAAAAAAGAGGAGAATGTAAGAAAAAACCATTGGCTATATTTTCATCAAAGAGAGGCATTCTGAGAAGAATCAAATCAATTAGTAATATTCATCTATATTGCAAAATGATGCATACATAGGAAAGTTTGTGATCGTACCAATCTTACTACTTTTTCTAAGCCATTTTATCTTCCTCAAAGTCAATGCAAAGAAATAAAACAATATAAAGAAAAATATGTCCTTGTTATTATTCACAATAAAAAAAGGTCTGCTTCATTCTACAGGCCTGGGCATATTGTATGATATGGAACACTTAATGGCTCAAGTGGGTCAAGGTACCACTTTGATTCTGACTCACTGAAAGGATTTTCACGTGTATTTGGTGACAGGACTAGCTCCATGGGAGCTGTAATGTACTGAAGCATTTCGTTGGTGTCCCCAGATCTCACACCAAGTAAGAAAAGACCTTAGTCAAGAAAATATAACAATCAGTCTGTCCATAAATTATATCCATAGGCTCCTTCTATTTATTTATGTATTTATTTAGAGAGTGTGTGCGAGCAGGGGAGGGGGGAACAGGGCAGAGGGAGAGGGAGAGAATCCTCAAGCTGCCTCTGTGCTGAGCATGGAGCCCTATGCGGGGTTTGATCCCAGGCCCCCGAGATCACAACCTGAGCTGAAGCCAGGAGTCAGTCACTGAACCGACTGAGCCACCGAGACACCCAGGCCCTTTGTTTAGTGTAAGGTGGGAGAAGGGGCCCCTTCTCGAGTACATGCATACAAGTATTGTTGTGGTCTAAAGATTGCTCGATTGACATTTTGTCTGCTATAAGGAAAATGAGTTGTACATCACAACGACGGCCAGATTAAGAAACTTCCACAGCATGTCTCAGTTCTTCAAATAATTGAGCAGGTTCCTTTTCTAGGCTGATAGTCTGGTATTGGCGTTGCTGCTGGCTATGAAACGCCTCACCTGAAGCACAGGTTTCATTGAAACACCTGGTTGGTGTTATGGTAACAGATGATACTGTTCTAAAACATTTTTTTTAATTTTTAATTTTTTTTTGAAAGAGAGAACATGCGTGAGCTGGAGGAGGGTCAGAGGGAGAGGGTGCATCTCAAGCAGACCCCACACTCAGTGCAGAACCTGACGCCGGGCTTGATGCCAGGACCCTTAGATCATGACCTGAGTCGAAATCAAAAGTCAGTTGCTTAACTGACAAACCACCCAGGTGCCCTGTTAACAGATGACACTTTTTTTGAAAGTCCAAGTTTGCCCTCTTGGTCTGTTGCAAGAGCAAAGTAGGTAAGAAACCTGGTATCAAAGAATGCTTTGCAGCGTGACCATTGGCTGCTTTAATGACAGGCACTCCGTCTCTAACAGACACAACAGTAGCATGGGGCCCTTCAACACGGAGTAAGTTTTTTATTTTATTTTATTTATTTTAAAGATTTTATTTCTTTATTTGTCAAAGAGAGAGAGAGAGCACACAAGCAAGAGGAGTGGCAAGCAGAGGGAGAAGCAGGCTCCCCGCTGAGCAGGGAGCCCCATGTAGGGCTTGATCCCAGGATCATGACCTGAGCTAAAGGCAGACGTTTAACTGACTGAGCTACCCAGGCATCCCTATAGTAAATTTTTTTAAAAAGATTTTTATTTATTTATTTATTTGACAGACAGGGATCACAAGTAGGCAAGAGAGGCAGGCAGGGTGGGGGGGGAAGCAGGCTCCCCGCCGAGCAGAGAGCCCGATGTGGGGCTCGATCCCAGGACCCTGAGATCATGACCTGAGCCGAAGGCAGAGGCTTTAACCCACTGAGCCACCCAGGCGCCCCTGTTTTTTAAATTAAGTATTTAATTTCAATTCCAGTATAGTTAACGTACAGTATCATCTTAGTTTTCGGTGTACAGTATAGTGATTCTGCAATCCCAGACATCACCTAGTGCTCATCAGGACAAATGCCCTCCATAATCCCCATCGTCTGGTTCACCCATCACTCCTCCCCCACTTCCCCACTAGTAACCATCAATTTGTTCTCTGTAGTTAACAGTCTTTTTCTTGGCTTGGCTTTCTCTTTTTTTTCCTTTCCTTATTTGTTTTTTTGTTTCTTAAATTCCACATACAACTAAAATTATATATTCATATTCTTCTGACTGACTTATTTTACTTATTATACTCTAGCTCCATCCATATTGTTGCATATGGCACAATTTCATTCTTTTTTATGAATGAGTAATATTCCATATTGTGTGTGTGTGTATGTGTGTGTGTGTGTATATATATCACATTTTTATTCATTCATCTATCAATGGACACTTAAGCTACTTCCATCATTTGGCTATTGTAAATAATGCTACTATAAACTTAGGGGAGCGTGTATCCCTTTGAATTAGTGTTTTTGTATTTTTCAGGTAAATACCCAGTAGTGCAACTGCTAGATTGTAGGGTAGTTCTATTTTTAACTTTCTGAGCAAACTCCATACTATTTTGCACACTGGCTGCCCCAGTTTGCATTCCCACCACAAGTGCATGAAGGTTCCTTTTTCTCTCATGTCCTCACCGGTACCTATTGTTTCTTGTGTTTTTGATTTTAGCCATTCTTGCTGGTGTGAGGTGATATAGCATTGTGGTTTTGATTTGCATTTTCCTGAAGGATGTTGTACTTTGATCCTTTTTTCTGTGTCTGTTGATCTGGTCATATGGTATTTATTCTGTCTGGTTTTTTGTTTTTAATTTTACTGGGCATGTTCTGGGTTTTTTTAAAGATTATATTTATTTATTTGACAGAGAGAGTGAGAAAGCACAAGCAGGGGGAGCAGCAGGCAGAGGGAGAGGGAGAAGCAGGCTCCCCGCAGAGCAGGGAGCCCCATGTGGGTCTCAATCCGAGGACCCTGGGATCATGACCTGAGCTAAAGGCAAACGTTTAACTAACTGAGCCACCCAAGCGCCCCTATCCTTTCTCTTCTTGATGTGATTTATTTGCAATCATTGAACTACTCTTGCATCCGGGCAATAAATCCCACTTGATCGTGCTGAATGATTTTCTTTACTATGTTGTTGGTTTCAGTTTTCTAGTTTTTCATTTAGTATTTTTTACATCTATGTAAATGTTTATCAAAGATTTTGACTCTTTTTTTTTTAAATTTCTTTTCAGCGTAACAGAATTCATAGTTTTACACCACACCCAGTGCTCCATGCAATGCGTGCCCTCCACAATACCCACCACCAGGCTCCCCCAACCTCCCACCCCCCGCCCCTTCAAAACCCTCAGGTTATTTTTCAGAGTCCATAGTCTCTCATGGTTCATCTCCCCCCCAATTTCCCTCAAC
>PISX010022642.1:0-31290 GCA_004024625.1 Mellivora capensis
TCTCCCCCTCCAATTTCTCCCAACTCCCTTCTCCTCTCCATCTCCCCATGTCCTCTGTGTTATTTCTTATGCTCCACAAATAAGCAAAACAATATGATAATTGACTCTCTGTGCTTGACTTATTTCACTCAGCATAATCTCTTCCAGTCCCATCCATGTTGATACAAAAGTTGGGTATTCATCCTTTCTGATGGAGGCATAATATTCCATTGTATATATGGATCATATCTTCTTTATCCTTTTGTCCACTGAAGGACATCTTGGCTCTTTGCATAGTTTGGTGACTGTGACAATTGCTGCTATGAACATTGGGGTACAGATGGCCCTTCTTTTCACTACATCAATATCTTTGGGGTAAATACCCAGTAGTGCAATTGCAGGGTCATAGGGAAGCTCTATTTTTAATTTCTTTCTTTCTTTTTTTTTAAATTTCATTTCAGGGTAACAGAATTTATTATTTTTGCAACACACCCAGTACTCCATGCAATACATGCCCTCCATAATACCTACCACCTAGCTCCCCCAACCTCCCACCCGCTGCCCCTTCAAACCCTCAGGTTGTTTTTCAGAGTCCATAGTCTCTCATGGATCATCTCTCCCTCCAATTTCCCCAAACTCCCCTCTCCTCTCCATCTCCCATGTCCTCTGTGTTATTTGTTATGCTCCACAAATAACTGAAACCATATGATAATTGACTCTCTCTGCTTGACTTATTTCACTCAGCATAATCTCTTCCAGTCCCTTCCATGTTGCTACAAAAGTTGTGTATTCATCTTTTCTGATGGAGGCATAATACTCAATAGTGTATACGGACCACATCTTCCTTTTCTATTCATCCGTTGAAGGGTATTTGGTTCTTTCCACAGTTTGGCGACCATGGCCATTGCTGCTATAAACATTGGGGTACAGATGGCCCTTCTTTTCACCACATCTGTATCTTTGGGGTAAATAACCAGTAGTGCAATTGCAGGGTCATAGGGAAGCTCCATTTTTAATTTCTTAAGGAATCTCCACACAGTTCTCCAAAGTTGCTGCACCAACTTGCATTCCCATCAACAGTGTAAGAGGGTTCCCCTTTCTGCACATCCTCTCCAACACACGTTGTTTCCTGTCTTGCTAATTTTGGCCATTCTAACTGGTATAAGGTGGTATCTCAAAGTGGTTTTAATTTGAATCTCCTTGATGGCTAGTGATGGTAAACATTTTTTCATGTGTCTGATAGCCATTTGTATGTCTTCATTGGAGAAGTGTCTGTTCATAACTTCTGCCCATTTTTTGATATGATTATCTGTTTTGTGCGTGTTGAGTTTGAGAAGTTCTTTATAGATCCTGGATATCAACCTTTTGTCTGTACTGTCATTTGCAAATATCTTCTCCCATTCCGTGGGTTGCCTCTTTGTTTTGTTGACTGTTTCCTTTGCTGTGCAGAAGCGTTTGATCTTGATGAAGTCCCAAAAGTTCATTTTTGCTTTTGTTTCCTTTGCCTTTGGAGACACATCTTGAAAGAAGTTGCTGTGGCTGATATCAAAGAGGTTACTGCCTATGTTTTCCTCTAGGATTCTGATGGATTCCTGTCTCACGTTGAGGTCCTTTATCCATTTCGAGTTTATCTTTGTGTACGGTGTAAGGGAATGACCAAGTTTCATTCTTCTACATATAGCTGTCCAATTTTCCCAGCACCATTTATTGAAGACACTGTCTTTTTTCCACTGTATATTTTTTCCTGCTTTGTTGAAGATTATTTGACCATAGAGTTGAGGGTCCATATCTGGGCTCTCTACTCTGTTCCACTGGTCTGTATTTCTGTTTTTATGCCAGTACCATGCTGTCTTGGTGATCATAGCTTTGTAGTAAAGCTTGAAATCCGGTAACGTGATGCCGCCAGTTTTATTTTTGTTTTTCAACATTTCCTTAGTGATTTGGGGTCTCTTCTGATTCCATACAAATTTACAGATTATTTGCTCCATCTCTGAAAAATACGGGTGGAATTTTGATGGGAATGGCATTAAAAATATAGATCACTCTAGGTCATATAGACATTTTAACAAGGTTTATTCTTCTAATCCAAGAGCATGGAATGGTCTTCCATCTTTTTGTGTCTTCTTCAATTTCTTTCATGAGTGTTCTGTAGTTCCTTGAGTACAGATCCTTTACCTCTTTGGTTCGGTTTATTCCCAGGTATCTTATGGTTCTTGGTGCTATAGTAAATGGAATCGACTCTCTAATTTCCCTTTCTGTATTTTCATTATTAGTGTATATGAAAGCCACTGATTTCTGTACATTGACTTTGTATCCTGCCACATTACTGAATTGCTGTATGAGTTCTAGTAGTTTGGGGGTGGAGTCTTTTGGGTTTTCCATATAAAGTATCATGTCATCTGCGAAGAGAGAGAGTTTGGCTTCTTCATTGCCAACTTGGATACCTTTTATTTCTCTTTGTTGTCTGATTGCTGTTGCTAGGACTTCTAATACTATGTTGAACAAGAGTGGTGAACACTTGTCGTGTTCCTGATCTCAACGGGAAGGCTGTGAGCTTTTCCCCATGGAGGATGATATTTGCTGTGGGTCTCTCATAGATAGGTTTTATGCAGTTCAGGAATGTTCCCTCTATCCCCATACTTTGAAGCGATTTAATCAGGAATGGATGCTTCATCAATTGAGAGGACATGTGGTTCTTCTCTCTTCTCTTATTGATTTGTTCTATCACATTGATTGATTTGCGAATGTTGAGCCATCCTTGTAACCCAGGGATGAATCCCACCTGGTCATGGTGGATAATCTTTTTAATGTGCTGTTGGATCCCATTTGCTAGGATCTTGTTGAGAATCTTAGCATCCATATTCATCAGTGATATTGGTCTGAAATTCTCCTTTTTGGTGTGGTCTTTGCCTGGTTTGAGGATTAGGGTAATGCTGGCTTCATAAAAAGAGTCTGGAAGTTTTCCTTCTGCTTCAATTTTTTGAAACAGCTTCAAGAAAATAGGTGTTATTTCTTCTTTGAATGTTTGTTAGAATTCCCCAGGGAATCCGTCAGGTCCTGGGCTCTTCTTTTTTGGGAGGTTTTTGATCACTGCTTCAATCTCGTTCCTAGATATCGGTCTCTTCAGGTTGTTAGTTTCTTCCTGGTTCAATTTTGGGAGTTTATAGTTTCCCAGGAATGCATCCATTTCATCTAGGTTGCTTAACTTATTGGCATATAACTGTTGATAATAACTTCTGATGATTGTTTCTACTTCCTTGGTGTTAGTTGTGATTTCTCCCTTTTCATTCATAATTTTATTAATTTGAGCTTTCTCTCTTTTCTTTTGGATTAGTGTGGCCAATGATTTATCGATCGTATTGATTCTTTCAAAAAAACAGCTTCTAGTTTCATTGATATGTTCTACTGTATCTCTAGTTTCTACCTCATTGATTTCTGCTCTAATCTTGATTATTCCCCTTCTTGTGTGTGGAGCTGGTTTATTTTGTTGTTGATTCTCCAGTTCTTTAAGGTGTAGAGACAGCTGGTGTATTCTGGATTTTTCAATTTTTTTGAGGGAGGCTTGGATGGCTATGTATTTCCCCCTTAGGACTGCCTTTGCTGTATCCCATAGGTTTTGGACTGAAGTGCCTTCATTCTCATTGGTTTCCATGAATTGCTTAAGTTCTTCTTTCATCTTCTCGTTGATCCAAGCACTCTTAATCAAGTTGGTCTTTAGCTTCCTGTGTTTGAGTTCCTTCCAATCTTTTCCTTGTGATTGAGCTCCAGTTTCAAAGCATTTTGATCCTAGAATATGCATGGAATAATCTCAGTCTTTTGGTATCGGTTGAGTCCTTATTTGTGACCCAGTATGTGGTCTATTCTGGAAAAGGTTCCATGTGCACTTGAGAAGAATGAGTATTCTGCTGTTTTAGGGTGGAATGTTCTGTATATATCTATGAGGTCCATCGGGTCCAATGTGTCATTCAATGCTTTTGTTTCTTTATTGATTTTCTGCATGGATAATCTGTCTATTACTGAGAGAGGCGTGTTAAGATCTCCTACTATCAATGTATTCATATCAATATGACTCTTTATCTTGATTAATAGTTTTCTTATGTAATTGGCTGCTCCCATATTGTGGGCATAGATATTTACAATTGTTAGATCATCTTGGTGGATAGTCCCTTTCAGAATTACGTAGTGTCCTTCTGTATCTCTGACTACGGTCTTTAGTTTAAAATCTAATTTATCTGATATGAGAATCGCTACCCTGGCCTTCTTTTGAGGCCCATTGGCATGAAAGATGTTTCTCCATCCCTTCACTTTCAATCTGGGTGTATCCTTAAGTTCAAAATGGGTCTCCTGTAGACAACATATGGATGGATCTTGTTGTTTTATCCAATCTGCAACCCTGTGTCATTTTATGGGCGTATTTAGGCCATTCACATTGAGAGTGATTATCGATAGGTACGTTTTTATTGACATCGTGTTACCTTTGAAGTCTTTCTTTCTGTAGATTGTCTCTATATTTCTGTACAATGATATTCTTGGGGTTTTTCCTCTTTTATAGAACCCCCTTAATATTTCCTGCAATGTTGGCTTGGTGTTTGCAAACTCTTTTAAGCCTTGTGTTCTTGGAAACTCTTTATCTCTCCATCCATTTTGAATGTCAGTCTTGCTGGATAAAGTATTCTTGGCTGCATGTTCTTCTCATTTAGTGCCCTCAATATATCTTGCCAGCCCTTTCTGGCTTGCCAGGTTGCTGTGGACAGGTCTGACGTTATTCTGATGGGCTTTCCTCTGTACGTAAGGAGCTTCTTTGCCCTAGCTGCCTTCAAGAGAGTTTCTCTACAATTATAATTCCTCATTCTTACTATCAGGTGCCTCAAGGACTTTCGAGAATCTATAATCTTGGGGGGAGACCATTCTGCCTCTAGTACATGAAAGCTGGTTCCATTCACGAGATTGGGGAAATTTTCATGGAGAACTTGTTCCACTTTATCTTCTAGACTTCTTTCTTTCTCCTCCCCCTCAGGGATTCCAATAATTCTGCTGTTGGAACGTTTCATGGCATCATTTATTTCCCTAATTCTGTTTTCGTGGCTTCTAAGCTGTTTGTTCCAGGCTTCCTCCTGATCCTTTCTTTCTATCTGTTTGTCTTCCAGATCACTAATTCTATCTTCTGTCTCAGTTTCCCTAGCTTTTAGAGAATTTAGATTAGATTGGAACTCATTGAGAACATTGTGAACATCATCCCTGGTGGCTTTCAGTTCTCCCCTAACATTGTGAACGTCATCCCTGGGTGGCTTTCAGTTCTGCCCTAATCAATTTTGTTTTGTCATCCATGGCTTTCTCCAACCTAGCTATTGCCTGGATAATTGTTATCCTGAATTCCCTTTCTGACATATTGTCTATGTTGGTAGCCATTAGCTCTGTTGCAGAAGGCCCATCCTCTGAATTTTTCTTCTGTTGAGCATTCCCCCTCCTAGTCATTTTGATGAGAGATGGTTGAATGGATGTAGCTGGATGTATCAACCGTAGTGCAGTCAAGGTACCCCCTGGAATGCTTCTGAGAAATCAAGAGTCCCCACCCAAACGAAAGGAAAAAAGAAAGAGAGAAAAAAGAAAAAAGAGAGAGAGAGGAAAAAAAAAGAAAGACGAAAGAGAAGCCTCAGCCAAAATGGTCTCCAAGGTAAGATTTATGAAGTATACAAACACAAACAGGCAAACAAAAAGACTGATAAAAGTATATGACAAGAGAAAATATTATATATATAAAAGCAAAACAAACAAACAAACAAAGAACCTCATAAAAAAAAACCCCAAGTATAAGGTTTATATACTACCAGGACAAACACAAATACACAGAAACACTGGCAGACGAAAAAGATGGGAGAATGGTTATAAATTCTCAGTGTGGGCAAGGAAGGTTATTTTGATTCTTCCTAGATGTATCTTGATATCTTTGTTTAAAGGACTCAACTTTCCTAAGATAAAGGGGGATTAAAAATTGGTTTATATACGGGTAGCATTGATTGGGGAAAGGGGCTTACCTTGAAGTTTAACTCTATATGAATATTAAAAAATAAAAATTAAAAAAAGAATGAACTAAACTAAAATAAAATTTTTAAAAAAATTAAAAAAATAGAAAAGCAAAAGAAAAACATGGGTATATGTATAAAAAAGTTCAGGCTAAAAGGTTATTATGTAATTTGATGTACTGGACATCTCACTGTGATGGTAAATAGGTTAAAAATTATTTATATAAAAAATTAAAAAAAATGAACCAGAATAGTAGGAATGAATTAAAAATAAAAGTTGTACTATGAAGTAGTGGTGGTTGCTCTCTTGTCGTCTTTTTTTTTTTTTTTTCCCGGTTGGCTTTCTGGGGGAGGGGCCTGCTGAGGTGGTTTTCAGGCAGTATTTCCTTAGTAGTTCCTGAGGGAACTGGTTTTTCAGGCTTTTGTTCTCTGGAGGTTTTTATGTTAGTTTGTTCCTTTGTTTTCTCTTGCCTTGACAGTTTTTGCTGGTTTTTGGAGGTTTAGAGGAAAGCAAACTGCACCCAGACCTCCCTCTCAGAGAGAAGCCTCAGTCTGTTCCCCTCTGGATACTGCAGAGCACATAAATTCCCCCTCGGCCGCTGGCAGAGCACGTTCTCAGTCACGGTCCCTGGGGACACAGGAACTCCTGCTTGTACCCAAAACCATGACAGCGGCGGCTGTCTGGGCAGCTCCATACCACCAGAGAGGTCCCAAGCAGTGATTGCACACTGAGATTTTCCTACTGGCCAGGGCTGGGAGTGCCTGGTCTTTCCTGGTTCGAGAGAGCACCGGACTGGCGCCTGCCCACACCTCTCTCAGGGGAGGGTGTGGGGCCCGACTCAGGCTCAGACAGCATGGCATGGCACGCCCATGGGGAGTGCAAAAAGGCTATCTTTCTGCTGGCTGGTGAGGAGGGAGCCACACCCCATGCGTCCTCAGATGAGCTCGCGACTCAGGGACCAAGACCTGGTTTCTTCACCGCACTCTCTCTGGCTCAGTGCCAGGGGTGGTTTTCCTGGGTCTGGGAGTTAAGCCCCTGTCCCTAACCGCCCCAATTCCCACAATTTCACCCCACAATCTTTTGCTCTTTTTGAGTGCTTTCAACCAGACTCCAAGTTAGTGCTTTTCCACAGTCACAGGGCACTCTTGTATTGGGGTATTTCCAGTGGGTCGTTTCTGGTGGCTCCTTCCCCCTTTTGTTTATCTTCTGATACCAGTCCAACATTCCCACTCTGCTTTACCTTCCCACTGGTGTCTTCTGCCACCGTAGAGATCCCAACGTGTATAGTTCTAATATCAGGGTGATTTCGTGGGTGATCGGAGTTCTTTGGTAGGTGATCAGCTCACTTTAGGGTACAGGTTGAAAAGGTGCCTCTTCCTAATTCTCCACATCTTGTCTCCTCTATTTTTAATTTCTTAAGGAATCTCCACACTGTTTTCCAAAACGGCTGCACCAACTTGCATTCCCACCAACAGTGTAAGAGGGTTCCCCTTTCTCCACATCCTCTCCAACACACATTGTTTACTGTCTTGTTAATTTTGGCCATTCTAACTGGTGTAAGCTGGTATCTCAATGTGGTTTTAATTTGAATCTGCCTGATGGCCAGTGAGGATGATCATTTTTTCATGTGTCTATTAGCCATTTGTATGTCTTCATTGGAAATGTGTCTGTTCATGTCTTCTGCCCATTTTTTGACATGATTATCTGTTTTGTGTGTGTTGAGTTTGAGAAGTTCTTTATAGATTCTGGATATCACCCCTTTGTCTGTAGTGTCATTTGCAAATATCTTCTCCCATTCCGTGGGTTGCCTCTTTGTTTTGTTGACTGTTTCCTTTGCTGTGCAGAAGCTTTTGATCTTGATGAAGTCCCAAAAATTCATTTTCACTTTTGTTTCCATGCCTTTGGAGACATATCTTGAAAGACGTTGCTATGGCTGATGTTGAAGAGGTTACTGCCTATGTTCTCCTCTAGGATTCTGATGGATTTCTGCCTCATATTGAGGTCTTTTATCCATTTTGAGTTTATCTTTGTGTATAGTGTAAGAGAATGATTGAGTTTCATTCTTCTACACATAGCTCTCTGATTTTCCCAGCACCATATATTGAAGAGACTGTCTTTTATCCACTATATATTTTTTTTCCTGCTTTGTCAAAGATTATTTAACGATAGAGTTGAGGGTCCATATCTCGGCTCTCTACTCTGTTCCACTGGTCTATGTGTCTGTTTTGAAAAATAAAAATAAAAATACAGACTCTTGAGGATTTTTTTTCTATTACTCTACCACTTTAAAACCAGATTTTAGCATTGTTTTGATGCAAAATTACTTAACCATTGTGTAGGAATGTTAATATATTCCTATTATTAGGAAAGAGAGAGTCTGGCAACAAGACTTAACAATTCACCGCCAGAACAATTTACTACAAATCCTTTGTTTTATGTTATTAAATAAATTATTAAAAAATAAGTCTTACCTCTGGTAAAAGCTTTTAATTTTTACATTTACTCAGAAAATTTGGAAGAAAGTTAGTCTGAGATAATACTGTGGCTTAAAAGGGAAGAAGAAAAGATGAACAATTTACTATCAAACATTAAAGTTTGGGTAAAGTGGGAAGTCACTAATAATTTTTTTAAAAAGATTTTATTTATTTATTTATTTGTGAAATTCAGAGAGAACAAGTGAGAGAGAGAGAGAGAAAGCACAAGCAAGGAGCCTGATATGGGGCTCTATCCCAGGACCCTGAGATCATAACCTGAGCTGAAGGCAGATGCTTAACTGACTGAGTGACCCAGGTGTCTCTCACTAGTAAATTTTAAAAATAATTTATTATGGAATATCTTCCAGGAATTGTCCAAGAACTTATCTAATTGTATTATGACCTGTTTGATACTGAACCCTTCAGATTTGTCATATTGATGCTTATGGATTCATTACAAATATCTTAGGGAACTTTTTAAAAAGATTTTATTTATTTATTTGACAGAGAGAGAGAGAGCAAAAGAGGGAACACAAGCAGGGGAGTGGGAGAGGGGGAAGCAGGCTTCCTGCTGAGCAGGGAGTCCAATGTGAGTCTCAATCCCTGGACTCTGGGATCATGACCTGAAGGCAGATGCTTAATGACTGAGCCACCCAGGTGCCCCAACACTTTTGTTCTTTATGACTTAGATTTTTCTTAACACATAGGTCAAATATGATTAAAATATTTCCAAATTAGTTGGATGCAATTTTGTGTTAAAATATTGGTAAAGATTAGAGAAAGCAAAATAAAATGGAATTATGGTAAACACCTGGTATATACCTCTGTGCTGGAAGGTAAACATAAACTAAAAATCCCATATTTAAAAACTTAAGAATTTAAATCCACAGGATCCATATTCATTGCTAGCTTCTAAGTACTAGCACTTCTGTTGGATGATACATGCAGTAAACATAGTTTACCAAGAGAATTCTGAAATTACACAGAAGGTAGCTTCATGACCCCAAAAGAGTAAATCTTCAGGGAGGAGAATCTTTATGGACTTCTCTTAAGCACCCAAAAAAAAAAAAAAAAATCAGGTCATAAAACTTTTCTCTCCTAATACAAAGAGAGTTGATAATGCTCTGAATCCCATTCAGTAATGTGAAATTCACTGTTTTTCTTGTCTGTGTTGCAAACATTTAGTGTTCTTGTGAAGTGTACATATGATATTAAATTTTAAACATATAGGTTGCTTGCTGTGTGTCTAAATATCATTTACAAAATAGGTCTCCTCTTAGTTATGTTTATTACAGAAAAGTCTGAAAAATAAAGGTCAGCCAATGAATGAATGAATAAATAAAATCCCTTATAGTTTTGCATTATATAGCATTGTCTATACATCACTATATTATATATTATCTTTCTATTTTAATAATTCCTTGGGCAAGGTCATTCATATTGTTAAGAATGGCAATAAACATGTACTTTAGTACTCTTTGAGAGAAAATTCGGTATCAATTAAACCTTCCATTTGCATAGTACTTTCTTTGTTAAGAACATACCTAAGGAAACAACCATAAAGAGATACAAATTTTAGGCATTATTTATAATAGTGAAATGTGGTAAGTGGCTGCAAGTGTCTAACAGTTGCAGGCTGATTTATGGCGTGTTTGGTAAGCAGTCAAAGTGGATAGTCTGATCCCTCAGGAGCAGAGCAGGAAACAGGGCAGGGGGAATGTGGAGCAGCTAGTTAAGAAACACCACAAAACCTTTCAGCATTTGATCTAAGAAAGCCAGCATGGATTAAATGGAGAAAGGAAAGTGTAGGTGAAGACCATGGGCTTCAAAGGAGATGATTTTGAGAGGTAGGGATGGAACCAGAGTTATGAGAGGGAAGAGGGTCCTCTCTGGAGAGAGGTGTGTGGGTGAGGTTAAAAAAAACAAAAACGCACACTATTGATACTGAAGAATGTGTTTGGCTCCTTGTGGAAGATGATAGGAGCAGCATGCGAGGATCTAATAAGCTATTTTTCTCTATAAAGGGTGTTATGTGGGGCCCAGTCAATGGGCACTGGTTCTGCTTGCTGAGGAAATTGACTTGTTGTGGCTTCTGCAGTCCCCGAGGTGATGGTCCAGGTTGCTGATGTCACCATAATCAATCAGCAGAGATGGAGAGGCTCTGCACTGTGGTGCCAGCTGGGCAAGAGAGAGCACTTCACTGAGTACCAGCAGGGCTGGATCCAGAGCCATGGGGACTCTGAGCTCCTGTGGTTGCAGTAATCACTGGATGCTATAACTGGAAAATTGTGGGTGAGTCAACACCAATGGGAGAGTACGAAGAAAGAGATAAATCCTTCTTTTCCCACCTGCACCCCCGTACTGTCCCAAGAAGTGGTGGTATGACTGGCATCTCTGAAATGACCCTCTATGATTGAGTACTGGCTGCACTTGCTGCCACCGGTTGGTGTGATGAGTGGTACTCCCTTCCCTACATGATCTCTCTCCTTCCTTGCTTTCTCTTCTCCCTCTCTTCTGCTTCCTTGAGATTTCAATCCCTAATACCGTGTTAGTATGTCAGCGGATCCTCAGGGAACCAGAGATATTATGATTTGTAAAGATAAGACTTCAGAACAGAGAACAGCATAAAAATAAAAAGCAAAGCACATAAATCACATGATGGGCTTATGAGGCACTTGAATATTTAACTGAACAGAAATAAAGGAGAATGAGACAGTGGGGAATAGAGCTCCATGTACTAGATTGTTGAGAAGGAAAATACTCAAAGTAATTAGAGGGAAAAGAGTTGAAGTAGAAACAATTCTAGGTTAGATGTCAAGATTGATTTTCTGTTGCTAAGGGTGCTCTTAAAGAACCAGTGGGCCAGTCAACAAGCACTTACTAAACTCCTGCAGGCTTGGAAAGCATGTTGGGCAGGGTGGACTCTTCTTTGGGTATTTCTAAGTTGGGGAAAAAAAAAAACCCTCAAAGATACACCAGAGAAGGTAATCCTTACAAAAAGAAAACAAGCACAGAGTTTCACAGACCTCTTTCTAGCCTCTCATTTTATGACTGTGCAGTTTGGAAAACACACACACACACACACACACACACACACACAGATCAAAAAACAACAACCAAGAGCCTTTGCCAGCCTTTGGACAGAACAATAGAGAAGATGCCTAAAGTCTCTTGTGAATAACAGATCTCATGTTCAAGGCAAGAGACACACTGATTAGGGAAATGAGACTTGGAAATGAGAAAAGGAAGAATCACAGGCGGCAGATGTACAAAGAGAAAAATAGAATGGCCTACATTCAGGACAAATGATCGGAGAAAATAGAGAGAAATAAGACACCTGCAAAGACCAAAAATAAAACCAAGTTCATAATGAGCAAATCAAGAGATGAAAAGTCATAAAACACAATGACAATCACTTACTGCCCACAAAGTATCAGTTCTGAACCATTTTAGGGAAGATATTAAAGTATTCATGTGGCTATAGATAATGGAGTTGTGCTTCTCATGGTTTAGTCTTAGTTACCACCAAAGAACTAAGACCACACCTACTGCCTTATGTTGCTCTCAAGGTAGAAAATTTTTTATTACCTGAGTCCTTAAAGTGTCTGTGGAAAAAGCTTTATGCTTAGTACTGGAACACCCAACAAAGAAAATTGGATTCCTTCCATAAAACTACAAAGATAGTCAAACTGTTTTCTAAGACTTTTACTTTTTTATTTTTATTTTTAAGATTATTTATTTATTTATTTGACAGAGAGAGAAATCACAAGTAGGCAGAAGTAGGAAGAGAGTCAGGCAGAGAGAGAGGAAGGGAAACAGGCTCCCTGTGGAGCAGGGATCCCAATGCAGGGCTTGAATCCAGGACCCTGGGATCCTGACCCGAGCCGAAGGCAGAAGTTTAACCCACTGAGCCACCCAGACACCCCTCTAAGACTCTTTTAAATAAGAAATCCAACCATTCTCTATTTCTAAATAACTTGATGTGTTTATAAATAGAAGTTGATCAAGCTGAGGAGAAAGATGAGGAACCTAAAGAATTGTCATAGAGACCAATATTAGTCCTAGACATGCAGAGAAAATAGGGAATATTAACTCTCTCTTTGCACGGTATCCTTTTCTTCTCCTTGGCGAGTGTGATAGACCAAACATTTGTGTCTCCCCAGAATTCATATGAAGCCTAATCCCCAATGTGATGCTATTTAGAGGTGGGGCCTCTTAGAAGTGATTTGGTCGTGAGGATGGAGCCCTTCTGAATGGGATTTTTGTCCTTATAAGAGACCTGAGAGAGAACACCATCACCCTTTTTGCCATGGAAGGACAACCACAAGATGACCCTCCAAACCAGGAAGTAGGATCTTACCAGACACAGAATCTGCACCTTGATCTTAGGTTTCCTGGCCTCTAGAATTATGAAAATAAATTTCTGTTTATAAGCCACCTAATCTGTGGCATTCTGTTATAGCAACCCAGAAGGACTAAGAATACCATCTTTTTTTCCAGTCTTTTCCTGTCCCATGTGCTGAATGCCTCCCCTTCTCTACCATGAACCTTCTTAGCACCAGAGGGCTTTCAGATCTTATTTAATATGGCTTTTCTTGAAACCATCCTGTTTCACCAGGCACCTTCTTTGTAGAGACTGCCTCTGACCAATGCCCTTTAGTTAAGATTTTCTCTAATATAAAAGAAGATTTTAGAAAGAAACTTTGTTCCACTTTTTAATTTATGTATTCCTAATTGATCCCGGTGAAATAAATTTCTTGAATTCTTAATTATTTGAATATAGCCTATATATTGGTTCATTTTAGTGGATTATTTTATATTTAATTGATCCCTACTCTTGAATCTCTGAGAAATTCTCAACACTTTTCATTCTGCCATTTTGTGTATCTTCAGGAATTATTAAAGCGATTTGAGCCTAAGAAAAGAAATAACTAAGAGTTGGGGTCATTACAGAGCTGTAATTCTTGGCCTCTCCAGGTTATGAATCTTTTTGAGAATCAGATGAAAGTCACAGAATGTAGCACATAAAAGTGAACTTCACTTCTCCACACACACTCACCTACAATTGCACACAAAATTCACCAGGTTTCCCAACCTCTTGAGTCTGATCCATAAGTTTGTGTTGGAATCCCTAAAAAGGACCACACATCTTGGGAGGCAGAACTCAGAGCAAAAAGAATTACTGATGTGGGTGCATCTGCCTGATTTTGTCTTATGCTCTTGAGATTATACTCTCTGTTTCCAATGGAAACATTGGAACATATGCAACAATACTTGAGAGTATTTATGTCAACACTTAGAATAGCCTGTGAGAATAATATCTGAAACTATTTCATGAGGCAACCATCTGTGTAATAAAGGCAGTAACAACAACACCCAGTGAGACCCGCAGAGCCTAAACGCAAAGACTCGTGGAGGTGCCAATCAGTGCACCTCACACCAATAGCTTCCATGGAGAAATGGAGTGCAGCTGCAGCACTGAAGCAACAGTTGTGGGATAAGCCTGAGGGGGACTATGGACAGAAATCACAGATGGCTGGGCTGCCCGGGTGGCATCGTCAGTTGAGAGGCTGATTCTGATTTCAGCTCAGGTCATGTTGGTGTATTTAATGGTTTCCCAAGTTTCTCTGAGGTGCTGTTCATTTTTCTGCATTCAATTTCTGTTCTATTTCTCAGATTATAGAATATCTATCTATCTATCTATCTTCAAGATTTCTGATTATTTCTTCTACCAGTTCAAATCTACTGTTGAGCCCAATCAATGAATTTATAATTTTATTTATGGTACTTTTCAACACCAGAATTTTCATTTTTTTTCCTAAATAATTTTTGCCTCTGGATTGGCATTCTCTATTGGGGAGATATGGTCTTCATACTGTGATTTACTTCTTTAAGTATGATTTACATCAGTATTTAAATGTATTTTTTCATGGCTGTTTGAAAATTTTGTGTATTAAATCTGGCATCTGGTCCTACTCAAAGGCAATTTCTGTTGCCTGTTTTTTTGCCCAAATATGTATTCCTATCCCTATTTCTTTGCACATCTTCTGTTTTGTTGTTATTGTTGAAAACTGGACATTTTGGGTAATATATTGTAGCAATTGTAGGTACTGATTCCCCTCCCTGTTTCCACGCTTGTTGTTATTAACTTGTCTATTTGTTGTGTGACTTGGTTGGCTGTGCTTGTGAAGTCTCTTTCTTCCACAGTGGGAAGCAGCAGGTATCCTCAGAGAGTGCAGCCGGGACATGTAGACAGTTGCCCTGGGATGGTGTAGTTTTGTCTCTCCATCATCTCTCTGTTAAGCTGTCTGCTGCATTTTGTTATTAGTCCTCTACCCACTCATACCCATTTGGTCCCATTAATTACCTTGTGATTTCTCTACTGTTTTCCCCAGTGTGCTGGGCATCATCTCCTCAACAGTCTGATCCAATTACATTTGGGCAGAGGTAGATTTTTAGGCTAGTCTTTAGCATTTGTTTGAACCCTAAGAGGGCTCTAGATGGCCTCATTCCCTGGGTCTCTCTGGTGAACAAGCTGGTCAATGGCTCAGCTTGTCAATCTTAACTAAGAGAGACTATTGTTGTCTTGAGCTCCTTTCACTTGAACTTGCCCATACCCTTTGTGGAGAATTCTGGAGCTCCCTTTTCTTATGGACACCTGCTCATCCTGGAAAAACTCTCTGAACCACACTGGGCACCAGGTGAGATAGTAGACTCTGGTCATTTCAGCTTGCCTCTCAGAAGCATGAAAGCTGGTCCCCATATGAGCCACAGTGAGGGTGGCTAGGGCCCCAGGATTCTCAGTCTGCCATGCTTTCCATTTTGTGGGGAGAGGCTATGTCAGAGGAGGGAGGTCATGACCTCTTGGCTACACTTAGCAGGAATATAACCCTTTTAACTTGGGGTTGAAGGAAATGAGAAATGCCAGTGGCCTATCCCTCTTGGTGAGATACACTAAGCCTTGATTGAGAGCAGAGGAAAAAGGGGCCCCATCTTCTTGGCCATGCCCATCTGCAGAAGACCTTCTGCTAAGCCCATTCTGCAATTCTGGTGATGAGGGAAAGAATAGTTTGTGGCTCAAATGCCATAATATCCATACACAGTTTTAGAAAGTTGTCTTGAATCAAGGTTTCTTCATTTGCTACCTGCCCTGAGGACAATTTCTATATACCTTTACTTTTTAAATCCCTTTTCTACAAGCTTTGCTGGTTTCACTAGGGAGTGGGTCCTTGGAGCTTCTCACAGTCATCCTGGAAGTGGAACTCCATATGGTATATTTATTACTAACCTTTTTCTTATGTTTATCTTGAATAATTAAAAAAAATAAAATTGGAAACATCCTAATAGAGTTCAGTACTCTGCCTTTTTCTTTTAATATTGTATACATGTTCTTTTCCCAAGTCACATTACATTTTTTTGAAGATCATGATTTTTAATGACTGCCTTGACATTTCCACTCTATGGAGGTTCCAAAAGTTCCCTGGGGATCCCCAAACTCTTATTGCTGCTACAGTTTTCTGTGCCTTCTGTGCTTTGCAATGCTGTGCTCTGTTTGGAGGGTTGTCTTTCTAAAGCACGTATCTGATCACATTATTTTTTCCTCCGAGACCCTTTGCTCAGGTGCTGTTTGCACGGGCAAGCTACCAGATGTGCTGATGCACTACTCAAGCTGCCAGCCTCCAAGGTGATTGTCCGTGATGCTGGAGGCAGTTGTTGTCCTGAGTGTGGCATTCAAGACCCCTCACGTCCTACCCCAACCAACCGCTCAGCCTCTACCGCAAGCAAATCCCCCATTTCTTGCTGATGCAGGCACTTGCCCACCCCTGTACTACCTGGCACATTCTTGCCTCAGTGTTGGGCTCACCTTTAATTCTATCTCCCTTCTGTCTGAGAATTACTACTACAGACCTTTCCTTGTGGCTTCAAGCCAAAACTCCTTTTCTCCCCCCATACAAGCTCCTTGTGATAAGCATTTTCTAGGGAGATTTGTCCTGTCATAATGATCACTTTAGATGACTGTATTCCTTTTGACAGTGCTTTAGGCATCTGGTCATTCTCTCTTATTCCCTCCTCCTTCTCTTGGTTACAGACCTCCACAGGGCTCAGTGCCTCGCTAAGGAAGTGCTGGCATGTCTTTCACTGTTAAAATGAACGACAGGGAGAAATGGACACATGGCTGTGTTTTATTTCCTCAGTAGTCACTGTGGCCTTTTAAGTGCAGCATCCTCTATGGCTCACAATTTAAAATATGTGGACTATTTTATTCTTCAAACAGGTGTCAGTTGTTACTCGTGGTCATTTAAATTTTCTTGAAAATAAAATTAATGTGGGGGTGGTAGTGGGTCTTGGGCAGTGAATGTCCTCTTCAAAGAACAGCAAGAGTTCTGACTGGTTTTGGTGTGGATGTGGCAGCTTCCTGTCATAAAGTTCAAAACAGTCTTATTCCATAGACAAAAGAGGAAAAAAACTTTAGAGACACAGAATTTAAGATAACTTTACATTCATTAAACAACTATAGATAGGATTGTAACCCATTAGTTGCAGACCAAAATTGGAGTCAGGCTCTAAGCCAGTCTCAAATTTATCTGCTTTCTTCAGGATCACTTCAGAGAATATTTCGAGTGGGCTGTGTTTGGTGTTAGTGGGGAGGGCAGGCGTATCAAGATGCGGGAGCTAATTAAACACCTCGTGACTGCAGTGTTTAGTGAAATTGAGTTAAAATCTCCCCAGGAAATTTTTCTTCATTAACTTGACCTTAAACCACTTTTTCTAGGCTCTTCTCAGGACATCTTAAAAGCCTGTGTCATTTTCTCCCTACAAAACCTCTCTAAGAGGATCCTGAAACAGCACAGACTTTTAAGATGGAGGCATCTTCTGTTTGTTCTTTGGGCAGAAGATTTTCAAGTACTAAGAGCCTCACGAACAACCTGATGCCTGACGACTTTGGTAAAGATGCTGAAATATAAGGAACTTTACATGCTTTGAGAATGTCTGGTAATGATGTACCAGTCTGCTTAGGCTGCTTTAACAAAATACCTTAGGCCAGATGGAGATGAGAACAAGCATTTATTTCTAATCATTCCAGAGCCTGGGAAGTCCAAGATCAAGGTGCTCATGGATTCAGGTCCTGATGAGGAACTGGCTTTCAGCTGGTCACTTTCTTGCCATGTCCTCCCATGGTGGAGAGAGAGCTCTGCTCTCTTCTTATAAGGCCACTAATTCCATCGTGGGAGCTCCACTATTATGACCTCATCTAAACTTAATTACCTCCTGAAGACCAGCCCACTGAAGGGCATCACCCTGGAGATTAGGACTCAATATACGGATCTGGGGAGTATACAAAAATTTAGTACATAACAGGTGAGCTTCCATGTTTTCCACTGGAGTTGTACATAATGACAGAGACTTCTTCCCCAGTGTCCATAGGCATGTGTCTTCCTGCATACTGGGGAAAGCCTTGATCACCTCCCTCTAAAAATCTGCATCCTGTCACCTGGAGACAGGTGGCAGGCAGCAATCTGAGTCTCTCTTTCTTACTTTTTTCTCTTTTTTTGAGATATAATTCCCATGCCATACAATTAATCCATCTCAAGTGTACAATTCAGTGGAAGAATCCCTTTGCAAGTTTTGTGTGAAGGCTACTCTTAAATGAAACAGAACTGTGATGAAAGAGAATACATGGTAATCTTTCACACATAATGGGAGTTGATTAGTGGCTGTGACCCCACAGGAACTCTTACACAATGAGCTAGATGTCGAGGTTATTTGGGGGGAAACGCTTCATAGATAACTCTGGATGAGTGCAGGCTGTTGTTCCTCACTGGCTTGAATACAGGTTTTGCCCATTTCCATCCTTCTATTGTTTGGATGGTTTCTTGTCTTCAGCTCATTTCCAAGTGGGGTTATTTGCAATGGAACAAAGAGGAACTCAAGCATTTGGTAGAAGAGAGGTGAGAGAGAGGTTATAAAAGAAAGGGGGGAGTGTGGGGAAAGAAGAGTGGAGGCTTGGTTGGGTCAGCATTAAGTTGCTAACAGCAAAGCTGCTGTGCTTAGTTTGGAGACTTTGTGACATAGAATCTAATTGCACTGTCCGTCTTGTCGAGGATTTTGTGTGGGGATGGGGGCTAGGTTCCTCCCCGCACTCTGTGTGTTCTTGCTACCTGTTGCCTGGTTCCACAGACAGACAGCTGCGATGATGGCGTATGATAAATCGGGTGTGAGCTCATGGCAGGAGCTGCAAATTATTCAAGACTTTCATCCAAGAGTTTGGATAAAGAATATCCAGGTAATGCTGCAATCAGTCACAGAGTAGAAAAACTGCCTCAGTCTGCCAAGGGCAATCAGGGAGGGCTGTCTCAGAACCCTTTCTATTGACCTTGCAGTGGGCAGAATGGCAAAGGGGTCTCTTCATGGCCATAATGGGGTGATAGGATACTATTTAGGCTGGGTCTTCTAATGGAAGGTTTGAGTGTGTCATCTGGACTTTCCCTCTTTTCCAGCAGAAACAAGTGTGATAAAATGGTCTTGGAAGAGCATCTGAAGGTCGTTTGTTGGTTTGTTTGTTTTAGGCTAATCATCTCTTGTTCAATAATAAGGGGATGTCATTATGCTTGAAATACTATAGGCAGTTTGAGTTATAAAGAAAAGCAAAACATATTTTCTTCAATCAAGTGATTTTTTTAAAAACCACCTCATTCCAATGACTTTTCTTCTATCACTCCTGTTGAGGGAACCCAAACTGCACATTCTGTTGTGCAAATCAAAACGAGTGATTTTCCCATTGGTCACTTACCTTCAAGTATCTGATGAGGAGGGTCTCCACGTGGTCTCACGTGTTTCAGGGAGTTGATCAAACTTGATTACATAGGACTCATAATTTTTACTGATGTCTTTGAAATTGATATCAAATATAAGAAGTGTTACATTCCTCAGAAGTCCTCAAAAGCTGGTCCTCAGAGCGGGGAGTAATTTGGAAATGAGGAATATGCTTCTCATTATCCTTGTCATTATGTATTTTAACAATCCACATGTGAAGAGTTTGTACTGAGCCTGTGAGGTGAAAAGGTTAAGTTATTAATAATATTAATAAGTTCTGTGGAGTTACAATGCTATTATAAACACATTTATTGATAAAACTAGCATGTTCAGAGTTGGGAGATTTCCGTAGGAAGTCAGGAATATTTAGATCGTGTCAAGTGAAAGCATAAGGAAGGGATATCCAGATGTTGTGAAAACTAGATATTTGGAGTGCTGTGGGTAAAGACGTTGTTAGACTGGTAGATGCTACAATCATTCCTCATTTCCTACACACATACTTCTGCATGATATATGCTGGCCCTCATCAAGAACCAAAGTCCTCCCCTCCCCGACCATTTGTGTACCTGGAATGGCCTCGTGACTGGCTTTGACCTAAAGAATGTGAACTGAGTACCATTTGTGATTCTGATCTGAGGCCACAGGAGACAGTCATTGCACCTTCCTCTCCCTGCTTAAAAGGTGTGTTTTTGTATGAGGAACCTTGGAATTAGCCTACTAAGGGTGAGACCCATGGACTGACAGGATCTTCCAGCTGAGGTCCCCCAGATGAACCAGCCCCTGGTTGAACAGCCACTAGGTAATCACAGATGAGACAAGCAGAACTTCTCAGGTGAGCCTGGCCTGAACAGAATCATAAGGAAATATGAATGCTATCTTGGGCCACTCCGTTTTGGGGTACTTCCTTAGGCGGTTATTCAAAATGCCAGTGTGCAGCCTGATGTTGAGTAAAAGGACGGAGAATTTATGATCTTGTATTTTTTCCTCTTAAATGTTCTATTTAACTTGTTTTCAGCTTTTGATCAACCATTGTAAGAAACTGCATAGTTATAAGAGCTCAGAATTACCAACCTACCGTGGGCAATTCTTAAGGCATTTTTTTCCTAGCCCACACTGCTATCGGGCTCTCATCACTTCCCTGTGTTTAATGGCACCTCCCTTTCCAGTCCGGCTCCCTCCCTTTGCAGACTGAAAGTCTTAAGGGTCTGTCATTTGTTAGTCTCTGAATCTCCAGTTCTCAGCACAGTGCTTCCCACATGTAGTGTGTTCGCTGGGTGATTATTGATTGATTGGGCACATCTCTGTTGTGCTCGTGCCAGAGCCAATGGTCTGTGCTGGCAGGTAACTCATTCTCTGACTCCAGGATCCAGATAACTGCCTGGTCAGTGGCAGCTAATCAATACTTGCTTGGGGACTGACTGATGCCTTTTGCTTATTTTTCTAATCTCTGTCAGGGAAAGTAGAGGAAATCTATATATCAAAATAAATGATTTTACTTTTGTGGGTGCCAAGAAAGTGCTGTGTGAATCTATCACCCTCAACAAGTTCCTAGCTCAGACCTCTGCATGGCAGATGGTAAAGTGACTGTAAGTACTTCACACCTTTGTCTTCATTTCAGAGACAGGGAAACAGAAGGCCCCTTTAAAACCCTCAACTCCTGCATACATTTAAAAGGGATACCCGTGTTACAAGTGGGTGCCTTCTTACGAAGGCAGGTGTTTCCTGCTCTGTGCTAAATAGACATGTTGCCCTTAGGACTCATCAGTGTCCTTTCTGTCTTTATTAGAACAGGGGACTTCAGGAAGCTGAACCCCACCCCCTGCGCTGTGACAGTGGCATGGACCGGAAGAACTGCAGGGGAGATGTGGGGACACATTGCTTGGGTTCAGCTCTGAGAGTGAGCAGAGACACAGCCAAGCAGCAGGGGAGAGTCAGCAGGGCTCTCCTGTTCTAGACACTGTCTTGTGCTCAACAAAATCCCGTCAGGCCTTCTCGGATTCACTATTACATTTTTTAAAGTGACAAAACAGACCTCTGATTTGAAGAAGGGAGGACCGTGAGTGACATGTAAGATAGAGACTGCCCACATGCCCATTAGGTGTCATACACTTTATGTAGTTTAACCACTGGGGTTGAGGTAAAGGTGTCAACGGTGGAGATTTAGGAAGGATCTAGAAGCAGATGCTCTCTCCAGGGGTTTGCATGTTCTGAGGACTCCCTAAGAAGCTACTGCACGCACGCACATGATGCATCAGCATCAGGCCAGTGGAGGAGGGGGTTGGAAAAGCTACTTTGGAAGATGGAAAAGCATCCCTTTTATGAGATCAGTATAACCAGAAGCCTAAAATACGTTGTCAGGCTCACTTAGGTTGAGATTTAGATGTTTGAAATAGGAAAATTACAAGTTCACTTGATGTCCTAAATTCAGTATGTGCTGAGGGGATAAGCATCATATGCACAGATTTTTGGTGTGTGTGTGGGGGGGGAGTAGAGTTTGCTGACCCCAGGTTACTTGGAGTAAACCAGAATTCCAAATCTCCCAGGTGTTTTCTTTTGGCTGATAGTAAGAATAGTACTTCCAACCTCTTTTGGGGGGGTTGTTCCTGCCTTTTGGCTATTGTAAATAGCGTTGCCATTATCTCCATATGAAAGTTTTTATTTACACACCTGTGTTCAGCCATTTGGGGTATGTGCCTTAGGAATAGAACTGCAGTAATTCTACATGCAAATTTTTGAGGAACCGCCAAACTGTTTTCCACACCAACTGAACCTTTTCACGTTCCCACTAGTGATGGATGATGGTGTTGATTTTTTTTTTAAGATTTTATTTATTTATTTATTTGTCAGAGAGAGTGAGCATAGGCAGACAGAGTGACAGGCAGAGGCAGAGGGAGAAGCAGTCTCCCTGCTGAGCAAGGAGCCTGATGCGGGACTCGATCCCAGGATGCTGGAATCATGACCTGAGCTGAAGGCAGCCGCTTAACCAACTGAGCCACCCAGGCATCCTGATGGTGTTGAATTCTTGACATCTTTGCCAACAGTTGTTACTTTCCATTGTTTTGATTATAGCCACCCTAGTGGGTGTGAAGTGGTATCTCATTGTGGTTTTGATTTGTATTTCCCTAATGAATAATGATGTGGAACCTCTTACCACTGCTTGTTGCCATCTGTAAGTCTTCTTTGGAACAGTATCTGTGCAAGTTCTTGGCTCCTCCTATGATTGTCCTTTTGTCATTGAGCAGTACATAGCTTGCTTTTTTCTGTTCTTGTCCTTTAAAACTGGCATTATGAAGTATGTCCTCATTTGCCATGGACTTTTTTCACACAATGTTATGTCCACAGATTCTTCATGCATGCTAACTGCTGCCTTGTTGCTCACTTTGCATTCACACTTTATTTTCCTTTATGCTTCTGATGGGCATTTCCTAGTTTCCAGTTTTTGCCTATTCCAAAACATGCTGCAGTAAAAATTCTAATGTGTCTCATTGTGAGCATTTCTATTTGTGTCTGTTGGTGCTGGTGGCTATCAAAGGATTCAGTGATAACAGTTTATACCATGAACAATTGGTCTGAGTCATCTGGAGCTTTGAACACAGCTGGGATCCATGGGTTATCATTTCTAACATAGAATCTCCTTAAATGAGAGATTCTTGACCCTCCTTAGCAAGCAACCACCTCTTGTCACATCGGAAAGTATGTTGACATGCAGCTGTCTGCCCCTCCAGGGGAGAAGGGTTTCTAAGGACAGAAACCATGTCTTGCCTTCATTGGTTTTTCTGTCCCAGATGGGATTTTGCCTTCTCTGGAGTTAAAAGATGCAGTGGAGACTTAATGGACCAGATGGTTATGGAATACCAATAAAATGAAAGATCTCCCTTGGTAAATATCGTAAGATTTGCTAAGACATGGTGTTTTCTTTCCTTTTTGATTGTCCCTAGAACTGTTTGCTCTGCACGTTCTTATATCACTGCATGGAGTGCTCTTACCAGTAACAGATCAGGACTTTGAACTCCAGCTGCACACGGAGGTCCAGAGCAAAGCTGCTCTGTACTGGCCCTTCAGTGAGTGTCTTTCTGCCTGTGCCAGACATGTATTTCTAGAGTTCTTTAAAAATGCTTGAGAGTATTTTATGAGTTATTTCATCAATTCTAAAGTAGATAAAGCTCTAGAGCTAATTGATGGACTTGCCTTCACTTCCTTCAGTGTAACTAAGAATGTTAATATTATTCACTTTGCTTATTAGAGTAGAAGATAAAAACACTCCTTGATTTAAAGTTTGAAGGGACAGGGTATATGATGTCTTTATGATTATCTTTTGTCTTGTTTGCCACTAATTAAGAGACTGAATGAGATTTCTTCAGAAGAAAAAAAAAAATTCCAAATAACAATGTACTTTGGCTAGGAAAACTTCCTTAAAATTCTCACCTGGCCTTATGAGTTTCTTATTTTTGGAAGTTCTATTCCTGTGACTTTAAAACCCTTTCTCTACCAATTATGACCATATGATATAGATGAGATATTTATTTAGTCCATTTATAAGCCCTTTTCTGTCCTGGCTTAGTTGTGTTGTGTTCTAGAGCATTTAGTAGATTAATGCCTATACTGCTTGCTCTTAGAGAGAGCCTGGCATAGTGAAAGATTGGGGGTTTTTAGAACTGGACAGACCTGGTTCTCTTCTTTATCACTGGAGTGTCTACTGACAACTCCCTTAATCACCCTGAGTCTTAGCCTCTTCATATTTAAAATAGAAATAATAGTATTTGCCTTAGAGGGTTGGTATGAGTTAAACCCCATTAACAGAAGAAGTACAAAGATATTTCTGCACAGTAATCAAGAAAGAATTGCCTTTCCATGCAAAAGTGTGCCACACACACAGGGAGGAAACAAGGAGCTTGATAAGAGGAAACACTAGGGATGCCTGGCTGGTTCAATCAGAAAAGCATGAAACTCTTGACCCCGGGGTGTGGGTTTGAGCCCCCCATGTTGGGTGTAGAGATCACTAAAACAATAAAATGAACTTAAAAAAATAATAAAGAACTTAAAAAACATTTTCAAGTTTGAAGGGAATCCTGGCTTTCATCAGGATTCATGTGAACATGGCTGGGTGATCAGTGTCTTCATGCAGGAAGGCTTAATCTGGGCCCAACCTGCAGCACTGTGGACACAGGGGGTGGTTCCCCTCACTACTGTTTCTGGAACATATGCACCTGGGGGCAGACACTCTGAGCAGGGGAGAGAAGGTGGGGAGAGAGAGGAAGGGAACCTAGAAGGGTAAATGTCTTTCCAATGTTTCTATAAAAATAGAAGGCACTTTACTTTTTTTTTTTATATAAAGATTTTATTTATTTACTTGTCAGAGAGAAAGAGAGTGCAGGCAGGCAGAGGAAGAAGCAGGCTCCCTGCTGAGCAAGGAGCCTGGATGTGGGACTCAATCCCAGGATGCTGGGATCATGACCTGAGCTGAAGGCAGCTGCTTAATGGACTGAGCCACCCAGGCATCCCAGAAGACACTTTACTTTGCAGGGTGCCCCTGGTGACTGGGTTCTCTCATCTTTGGGGGATAAAGGCAGGCACCAGGAATAGTAGTTTTTCAGGAGACAGAGGCTCCTGTTTTTGTTTTTCCCCTTTATCTCACTTGTGCAGAGAGTCTGTGTCCCTCAGAGGTATATAGAGTACAAAGACCTCCTAAAAATCAAACAGGCCAGAGCTGCTCCAAGTTTTGGAGTAAGAGAAGTGCTTGGCAATGTGGCAGCTGTAGGCAGAACTTCTCCTGGGAGCCCGGAGACCTACCATTGTCCTGTAACACTCAGTGCAGCTCCCCAGGCTTTGTCCTGGGAACAAGGGTCAGGGTGAATCTGCTCTCAGGTGAGCTATAGGCAGAGTCTTCTGGCCTCACCAGGTTGCCTTTATTTGTACTAACAAGGAAATCCTGGGAATCATTTCCAAAGCCCCAAACAAGGGAAAGCAGGCTCCTTTTGTTAGGGTCAGGGATGACTATTCAGGAGGGATTTTAACATTATAATGAGGCTGAGGGAACTGTTGGTCACTTCTGGCACTTTCTGATTCAGCTGGGTGAGGGGTCTCCCTCAAATGTGATTCCATTCTAACAGGCAACATTGATATCTAGGCAGAACTTTCTACTAGAAATTTCCTAGTTCAGGGGTTCAGGTCAGTGACAGAACCGGGGTTCTTGGTCTATTGATTTGGTCTATTCATCATATCTTTTCACTGATCCTTATTCCATGGTTTTACAAAGAGAATGCCCCCAAAACAACATGTACATAGAATATGCACCATCAGAAGTTGATTCCAACCTGTCATCCTGCTGCATTTCAGGAAGGCATTTTAGACTTTTCAAGGTGCTGGTACCTGCTGCCTTGTTCTTCGGTGAGGGGTTGGGGCCATGGTTTCTGTTAATCCCTGAGTCCATTGCACATTCTGAGCCACTACTTTCTATATGAGCTAGAGAACTGACAGAAGTTTCAAGAAGCAGTAAGACTCTGGACAAAACTCATTCAAGGGGTGCCATGTTTCTACCTAGAAACTCCTATACCCAGAGAGACCTGCCTCATAGCTTCATGCTTTTTTTTTTTTTCTCCCCCTGAGGATGTCTCTGTGCTCTCTTCTTTCCATCTTTACAAGTAATTCTACCCTGAAATTGGGAAGACAGTTCAGTTATGGTTCTGGCCACACACTGGGTGATCTGGACATTGCTTCAAGCCCTGTGTCTTGACTGCTTTACTAGAATGGACTTGGGGATCATTCCCTGAGGAGTGGATATTGGTTATTTGACAACTGTAAAAGATGATGTATACAATTCTTACTTCCTCAGGATAGGTTTTCATGTGGCCTATGTGATCCCAGGGTCTTCGTTCCCTGGAAGTCATTCCCTTCAAATTCTCCAGTGGCAGAAGCATAATTTACTTCACTCTCTTCTGGGTAAATTGTTTTTCTGAATAATGGAGAGTTAAATACTATTCCTGATTCACTAGCCTAGTATAGTAAGTCACACAAATGTGGTCATATTATTATAGTTGCTATTTGTTCTATACATTCAACTATTACTGATTTAGTGCCTACCACACATCAGGCACAATTCTTGACACCAGGCATATGGTAGTGAACAAAATGGCCCAAGTTACCTGCCCTCATAGAGCTTTATAATAGGCAGTATCACATTATTCTGTAGAAGAGTAAACACAACCTAGAGTTTCTGTGGCTTATGTCGCTACCATTAGGTGGTCATCAGTGTTTGGATGTAAACCCAAGACTTATCTTAAAGCTAAGATTCCATTTATTTGTTTTGAAATGTGTAAATGATCCAAATTATGGGCAGAAACAATCACCTTCCATGGGAGAAGATTAGTATAAATATTTGAATTAAAAAATAAAGGAATAACAAAATATTACTCAACTGTTAGATTTGTTCCTGATTTTGGTCTTAACTAAAGCAAATGAAAACTTTGGCATTGATTATCCTTTCTTTCACTATGGTGTGAATACTGGAAAAACAGAAGGAAACCTATTTTAGAGGATCTGCCAAATAATGGAAGTGATGGGGACCAGCAAACTCATGTCAGCATGGGGGTGTCATCCATTTTCTGGAGAATCTCACTCACCAGTCAGTAATGAGCTGCTGAACCTCACAGGAAGCAGGTGTCATAGAAACACCCTGCAGAGGAATTCAAAATACCATCATATTTGCCTAATATGATAGAATTTTCTGAGGACCATAAAAATAAAATTAATAGGAAAAAAATTATCCCCCACCCCAGGCATTTGGTAGAAACCAGAAAATATTTCTTTGGACACAACAGTTGAAATAGGTCACTAGTTGCTTAACAGGGACACGATGTTGTGACTACCCATGCACTCTGTCTTTCACAGCCCCTGTTTTTCTAGAACAGAGATGGACTAGGATTACTTGATAATTATCCAGGGTTTTCCCTGTCTTGGTAATGAATGTCCTGTCTCCTTGTGAGGCTGTTTGATACAATATCCTGTTCCCACATCTGAGGACCTGGAATATCACAGGAAAGCTTTCTGACAAGCCAAAAAAAAAAAAAAAAAAAAAAAAAAAAAAAAAAAAAAAAAAAAAGAAAGAAAAAAAGGAAAAAAAGGTTGTGATAACCATAAGCTTATAATATTAAAAGGGTTGAAATTTTTTTTAATGATTTCTGCTTTGGTCAGTACAATGCTTTAGTCTTCAAGCAGAGGGGGTTCCAGTTTTCAAGGTGAAAACAGAATACATTTCACTAGAAAAACAAAGGGATAAGGAGAAGATCATATACTTTCCTTTGGCAGCTGGCAAAAACCAATTCTACTTCAACAATACTTTAAAAATGTTCCTGTTTTGAAAATAAGGTCTAAAGCCATGTTAATGTTTCATAGTGGCAATCTGAAAAATCTACTAAAGAAGGCAAATTTGTAAGTTTTTAAAATATTTCATTTTCCATCATAAAATCCCATTTCTGCTTGACAGTAAATAATCTCATCAATTCCACATTTCTCAATTCATTGAGGAAATTTTGCAAGTTCTTTGTGCAACTGTTGTGTAAGGGGCTTATGGACATGCGGAGGTGGTGAGGGGTGGAAAGGAGTCACAAGTCTGTGCCTTTGGTAATACCAATACTCGACATTGTGATGCCATTTTTCCACATTGACTTATGGCACAAAGGTGTCCAGATCACCTTGGGCTGGTCAGTGTGGGTGTTTTCTCAGGTCTCTCTAATTCTTCTGGAATTGGCATCTACTTCAGAGTATTGTTTGTCTTATAAATCACTGTTCTGTAATGCCAAGGGCATTATAATTTTGTCCTGTCTGCCTTCCACCTTCCCCAAATGGCAGTTCAGTGTTCCTCCCTCCCTCCCTTCCTTCCTGATTTTGTTTATTTATTGATTTGAGAGAGAGAGAGAGAGAGAGCACAAGAATGAGTGGGAGGAGGAGCAGAGGCAGAGGGAGAGCAAGAATCTCAAGCAGACACCAGGCTGAGTGAGGAGCCTGATGCAGGTTTTGATCCCATGACCCTGAGATTATGACCCTAGATGAAACCAAGAGTCAAACGCTCAACCAACTGAAAAATTCAGGCACCCCTCTTATATTTCATTTGAGGGGTGGGCATGAATGGACAAGGGAATGGACATTCACTTGGAGCTCATTACTCTTCCAACATCCTCAAGGCAGAATGTCTTGGGCCATTTTGTTGACCCATGGGAACCTCCATAAAATGCTCCCAGAAGCTGCCTCACAGGGGAGAGGTTTACTGAGGTGATCCTGGAGGAAACACGTGGGCTTCTGAGGTGCTCAGTGCATGGCTGCTACCTCTTTCCTTCTCCATACAGTTATCTGTCAGGGGACCAGGAGCCAAAGCTCAGGTGGAATCTTGGGGTTAGGATGATCCTGATATCTTCTCCCTTCATAAACTGTATCTCATGGTCTTTCTTCAGCAAAGATTCATGAAAAGCTTCAAGTTATTAGAGGAAAAGTTTGCTAGGAAAATGCAGGATCATTTGTGACAACAGTGCTACCTCGGTTTCATTCTGCCCGTACTCTACCAATCTTTTCTTCTTCTCTTGTCTTCTCCAGTGCATGGCTTGCCCCAGGTGCTGGGTGACAACTACATGATGTCCAGAACTAAATGGTATCCCAGTGAAGCTAGAGGTGATTTCATTGGTACAGAGTACTTCCAAAGAATGAAACAGTGGATGAATGTTCTTTGTGGAAATATTTTTACTTGAACTAATGTATTGGAGGAAAATCTTTGTCACCTTGAATAAGTGATAATTTGGTTGTTTGTACTAATGCCACAGTCCTCCATACATATGGTTCATCCTTTGGAAGGGATCAACAAAGAAATGACTGAATGTGGAAAGTGTGAAAGTGTGGAAGTGGTAAAATTGACCAAAATTCATTCTTACTCTAGATGTGATTCCTCTGGCTTTAGGGCTGTGGGGCGGTCGGGGAGCTGCCCACAGATCCCTGGGAGGGGCTGCCAGGAAGGCTGGTGGTGCACATCCTAGATGGTGAAGAAGCCATCTTCCCTCTATCACATTTTAGAGAATGACTATATTCTCACAACTGCATGGAAACTGCTTCCAATCTGTGTTTTTTATTTAATGGATTGATGAGATGTTGACATTTCATTTGTAAGATGATGACAGTCATCTTAGAATAAATTCTTTTACTTAAGGACTTTTCCCATGTGGTTAAGGCTTTGGCTGAATGGAAAGCAGAGGAGTAAGCATGGGATAGCTCATCTGCTTCTTGGAACTGCCTCTGGACCTGCCAGGTTAGGAAGACAAATACTAAGGGATAGAACATGGTTTGTGGAAAATTCCACACAAGTGCCAGGCAAAGCCTCCCCCTTTCTTAGTCTTCACACAGGGTTTGCTCTAAGCATTCCACCTGTGGGTGATGAGCAAGTTTACTGCCCTTTAAAAAAATGTGGCAGGTGCATTCCCCCTCACATTTTCCAAATGGAGACACTAATTGAAAGAGGTAGTTTCTATCTCCATTCCTAATGCCCCTATCCTAACTACATACACACAGTGCAGGGATGATGTTTTTGGATTGCGTTAAAGTGCCAGAAAGTGAGTGGGGGGAGAAAAGGGAACACTTGGGCACTGTTGGTGGGAGTGTAAAGCCATTGTGGAAAACAGTATGGAGGTTCCTCAAATCTTCAAAAATAGAATTACCATATGGTCCAACCAATGACTGTAGGAAACAAAAATCTGGGAAATTGAAGCAGAATAATTCAGCAGTGATCAGGAAATGCTCATATTTCTCAATGCGCACATGGTTAATGTTCTGAGCTTTTTCTTTGTGTCCCAAATGGTTGTTGTCATAAGCCATTTTATTCAATGCTTTAAAAAAATACCATGTTCATCAACACTTCTTTCTATCTGAGGACTGACTGCCAATTTTATGCTGTCAGAAGGAAAGGTCTCTGAATAATGTTACAGCCTCTCTGAAATTGGGGTGATATGTTTCTGCCTAGAAGAGGGCATGTTGAAATGCAAGTCCCATGATCCCCACAAAGCAGATAACTGTGCCTATGTACAATCCTCAGTGGAGACCACCAGATAACCAACAAAGGGCTTGGGGATTATTTCTGTCCCCCCCCCCCCCAGGAGGTAGAATGTTTATAGAATACATACACAAAAAATTAACTGAGAATATGAGTCATCCCTAGAAATTGTTGGGCAGTCACCAAGTTCCACGTTCATCCTAAATTGTCAATAAAACTGACTTGCATGTAGGATTGCTAAGAATATGAAAAGATCACATAAATCAGAGGGTACCCATGACTTGGGTGAATGTGACAGCAGTGGCACCAAGCATCGACTAAGGAGGCAGTTGTGGGATGGATGAGTCATCTGGGTGCAAAATGGTGGCATTCAGCTGGTCCAGGTGTGTTGGAGGAGGATAGAGGGGACAGGGTAAGACAGGTGGGAACCTCTTCTTCCTCTGCCTTGTTAGGACTTGTTGCTCACTTCTACCTTTCCCCCCACCACACGTCTTCCCCTTCTGCTCTACTCGAACTCAATCTCCAAAATAAATGGCCCCAAAGTTGAGCTTTTCACCAGTGTTCAAGTCTGAATTAAGAGCAGGCTGTTAATTCAACTCAAGCTGATAACCAATGTCTTGTCAATTTACATGTTAAAGAGTGGTTATAGGAGTGTACCATCTATTTAAGATTCCAAAGAGGGAGGGACTTTGCTTTTAAAAATTATTCTAGAACATTGAAGTATTTGGGGAAAAAATATATATATATGTTTGTTTCTATTTCCAATTTATTAGTCATGCTACACGGGTAGAATTTTAGAATTTTCAAATGAAAAATAAGATTACTGGTGTCTTTAACTGCTCAGGGGTCTGCTCTGAGTGCTGTGGATTGATGCAAAATGACATAAGACAGTGTACTTGTGTCCAGGCCCAAGGACGTCCGTCTTAAGGAAGCCAATATTGTGCATTTCCGTGCAGCATCTCAGTTCGCAGT
>PISX010022643.1:0-31332 GCA_004024625.1 Mellivora capensis
TGAGATACCACCTCACACCAGTTAGAATGGCCAAAATCAGCAAGACAGGCAACAACGTGTGTTGGAGAGGATGTGGAGAAAGGGGAACCCTCTTACACTGTTGGTGGGAATGCAAGTTGGTGCAGCCACTCTGGAGAACAGTGTGGAGGTTCCTCAAGAAGTTAAAAATAGAGCTTCCCTATGACCCTGCAATTGCGCTACTGGGTATTTATCCCAAAGATACAGATGTGGTGAAAAGAAGGGCCATTTTTACCCCAATGTTTATAGCAGCAATGGCCATGGTCACCAAACTGTGGAAAGAACCAAGATGCCCTTCAACGGATGAATGGATAAGGAAGATGTGGTCCATATACACTATGGAGTATTATGCCTCCATCAGAAAGGATGAATACCCGACTTTTGTAGCAACATGGAGGGGACTGGAAGAGATTATGCTGAGTGAAATAAGTCAAGCAGAGAGAGTCAATTATCATATGGTTTCACTTATTTGCGGAGTATAGCAAATAACATGGAGGACATGGGGAGATGGAGAGGAGAAGGGAGTTGAGGGAAATTGGGGGGGAGATGAACCATGAGAGACTATGGACTCTGAAAAATAACCTGAGGGTATTGAAGGGGCTGGGGGTGGGAGGTTGGGGGAGCCTGGTGGTGGGTATTGTGGAGGGCACGCTTTGCATGGAGCACTGGGTGTGGTGTAAAACTATGAATTCTGTTACGCTGAAAAGAAATAAAAAAAAAACATTAAGGAGAGCAAAGTCCATAGAGAGAGATAATATCTAAACATTAATCATTATAATTCAAGGTATAAATAATGTAAATGCTACTATAAGGACAGAGATAGAATGTTACCAGAATTTAGAAAAGAGAACAATTACTTCAAAATGGGGGAATATATGAGGTATTGGTGCTTCTAGCAAAATGAATATTCTTCAGTTGTTTATTGGTAAAACATATTATAGCCAATGTTGGTGACTTGAGAATTTCAACATTACATAGAAGTGTCCCTGTTTTGAGATACAGTAATTTATTTGAAATACAGTAAAATCTTCAGTGCTTTTTATATCAGGGCTAAGAGGGAAGGAAACTGGTTTATGTAAAGTGGTATTATCTACAGGTTATGAGTGCAGTCTTTATGGTAGGATAAAAATCAGAACGTTTAATCCTAATGTGAAGTCACTTGACTATTATTGCTAAGAATGAAAATCAAGGATTGATTGTTGTACCATTTATTTCAGTGACACTTGAAAAGACACTTCTTGTCATTTTGTATGCTATTCCACAATCAGATATTTCTGAAAAGCTTTAAAGAAGTGAATTAATCTGTCATTATATAATACTTATATAAGATATTTCTCCCCTCAAGCTACATCATATATATCTAAGTTTGTTAGGATAATACAGAGGAAACCATCAACACCATATATTACTAGAGGGACATCTCAGCATTTTCATCCAGGACTAAGTCATTTTCATATCTTATTCATTACATGATTGGCATAGTTCAATCCAGTTCTACTTCCCAGAGCTTGAAATACTAGTTTCTTCCTCTGTCCATTCCCTCTCTATAGTAGCATCAACTACTTGCCATCAGTTACTTCCAAGGATTCCTTCAGCACCATCAATTCTGTGATCAGGCAGGTCTGGAACATTACCATTGGATGTCCATGTCATGCTAATGATTTAATGTTGAAAATATTAGAAAAGGCTGAATTATGGTATGAGGAGTTTCTAATATGTCAAAATGCCCTAACAAAGTGAGTGTGGGAAAAGGCGTCCGATGTTCAGAGGCAGTGAGAAACAAAATGAGAAGAATCACTTGAAAAATCACAGAAACAGTCATAAGTAATAACCACTACTTACTTGTCCAGTGCTTACTTGGTGCAAGATACTGTGTTAAATTCTTTACAAACCTTTACTCACTTCAGTGTCTATTGACACAGATTGAAAGACCACATAGAATTCCCGTACTCCTCCTCCAAGCCAAGCAGACTTTGTTCACACATTCATGCCCTCTAGTTCATTGAATCCCTAATGTGTGTGTGACATTATGTGAGCATATGACATGTACAGAAGTGACTACATTTTCTCTACTCCAAATTAGAAGAGCTGAGGTATTTAATATTTAAAATCAGGGGTGTTAAGATAATACTGATAGGTTTTCAGAGCATACATGCTACATATATCAGCCTCATGCCCATATCTGAAGTGCTTGTGTAGAGATCTATATGTTATATGTATTAAAAATTGATCACTGCTTTGGAGTGATTGGGAATTTTTATTCCTATATTCCAATAAAGAAATTGAAGTGACTAGAGAAGATATGTTGTGACCAAGTTCCTTTGGGTATTAGATGACAATGCCAGCACAGGAAGCCAGGTCCTGTCTTCTAATCCGTTACTTCTCTAAGTGCTGCAACCCTCCACAAAAAGAATGTTTTATTTTAAAGATTGTATTTATTTGAGAGAGAGAGAGAGAGAGAGAGAGAGCCAGAGAGAGAGCAAGAGCAGAGGGGAGGGGCAGAGGGAGAAGCAGACTCCCCACTGATCAGAGAGCCTGATGTGGGGCTTGATCCCAGAGTTCTGAGCTGAATGCAGATGCTTAACCAAACGAACCACCTAGGCACTCCAGAAAAAAATATTAAAAAAAAATCGCAAGCGATTACTGTTTTTCCTTTTGTTACCTCTCAGCTTTCACTTAAACATTTGGACTATATAAACTATATTCTCTTCCAAATTTTCTCCTATTAATCTCCTTGTGCCTTGCAGGTAGACTGAGTGCTTACCAAGAGGTGAGGAGAAAATAGCAGAAAAATACCCAGTAAGCTTGTGGGAAAGATGATCTACCCTCATGTCTAAATCAGCCCCCCTTGGCTTTGCTGTGTGGGTTTGTCTCCATTACTCTCCTTTGAGGCCCAGAATTTTAAGGCAGGACTTGAGTTTTAGGAGATTAGGCCTGACTGCAGGTGGTGGTGGTGGTTGCTTTTGCTGCTGCTGCTCCTCCTCCTCCTCTCCCCCTGCCCCCTCCTCTCTTCTTCCTCTTCCTCTCCCCTCTCCTTCTCTTCCGTCCACTCCCCCCATTCCTCCTCCTTCTCCTTCTCTTCCTTCTCCTTCTTCTCCTTTTCCTCCTCCCGCTCCTCTTCCTCCCCCTCCTCCTCCGCCTCCTCCTCTCCTCCTCCTCCTCTGTCATCTTCTTCTCCTTCTTCTTCTTCCTCCTCCGCTTCTTCTTCTCCTTCTTCTTCTTCCCCTTCTTCCCCCTTTTCCCCTTCTTATTCTTCCCCATCCTCCTCTTCCTCTTCTTCTTTTAAGATGTTATTCATTTATTTGAGAGAGAGAGAGCGAGCAGGAGGGAGGAGCAGAGGAAGGATAAGCAGACTTTCTGCTGAACATGTGGGCTCCTTCCCATGACCCGAAGATCATGACCTGAGCCCAGATCAAGAGTGGGGCACTAACCCAACTGAGCCACCTGACTGCAGGTTTTTAATATGGCCTGAGACTGACCTCAGTGAGGCGTTAGGGCTGCAGCAGAGCCAGTAGCCCTTGTGTAGGGTCACCAGATTGCAGACCAGCTCCCTAATGATTCCCACAGGCCAGAAGTAGTGTTTCAGAGGAGTTAACCTTAGGTAGAGCATCAAGGCAGTTTCCACAAGACAGTGGAACAGAGATGAAAGAATGAGAGAAGAGCCCAGGAAGGGGCCAGGAAAGGGTTTCAAACTGGGTATTCAATTTTAGTTTTTGAGAATTCATTATTTTCCACATGGCTTGTCTGAAGCTTCCAGGCATCTAGTCTTTCTTGGGGTAGCCTTCTGAGGAGGTACGTTTGGTGGGCTTCCTAAGAAAAAAATATGGGCAGTCCTTATTTTGCATAATCCATCCACTAACGGCCATCTGGGTTGTTTCCATTTGGGACTATTATGAATGAACCTACTATATCCATTTGTATACAGGTTTTATGTGAACATGAGTCTTCCTTTCTCTGCAGTAAATGCCCAAGGATTCAGTTGCCATTTCTTGTCATAATTGTATGTTTAATTTGGTTTTCCAAAGTGGCTATACATTTTACATTCCCACCAGTAGTATATAATGATTCATGTATTTCTTCACATCCTTTTGTCTATGTGAACTTTTCCAATCCCTGAACACAGAATCTCTGCTTATTTAGGTCTTCCATCACTTCTTTATCAGCATTTTGTAGTTTCTACAAATAAGCTTATACATGGTTTATTAGATTTACCTCTTAGTAGACCTTTTTTTTTTTTTTTTTGAATGGAAATAGTATTGCATTTTTAATTAGGAGGTCCATAATTTCATTCTAGTGTATAAAAATACAATTAATTTTTATGTTTATCTTGTATACTGCAATCTTGCTGAACCCACTTCTTTGTTTTAAGTGTTTGAAGCATTTTCTGATAGATTGTTTGAGGCTTTCTTTGTTGTTGTTTTAATTAACATATAATGTATTATTTGCCCCAGGGGTACAAGTCTGTGAATCATCAGGCCTACATACTTCTCAGCACTCACCATAGCACATACCCTCCCCAAGGTCCATAACCCAACCACTCTCTCCCTACTCCCCGAGTCCCCAGCAATCCTCAGTTTGTTTCCTGAGATTAAGAGTCTCTTATGGTTTTGTCTCCCTCCCAGTCCCATCTTGTTTCATTTTTTCCTTCCCTATTCCCCAAATCCCCTACTCTGCCTCTCAAATTCCTCATATCAGAGAGATCATATGATAACTGTCTTTCTCTGATTGACTTATTTCGCTTAGCATGATACCCTCTAGTTCCATCCACATTGCTGGAAATGGCAAGACCTCGTCTTTTTGAGGCTGCATAGTATTCCATTGTATACATCTATAACATATCTTCTTTATCCATTCATCTGTGGATGGACATCTAGGTTCTTTCCATAGTTTGGCTATTGTGGACATTGCTGCTATAAATATTCGGGTTCATGTACCCCTTCAGATCACTACATTTGTATTTTTAGGGTAAATAACCAGTACTGCAATTGCTGGGTCATAGGGTAGCTCTATTTTCAACTTTTTGAGGAACCTCCATACTGTTTTCCAGAGTGGCTGCACTAGCTTGCATTCCCACCAACAATGTAGGAGTGTTCCCCTTTCTCTGCACCCTTGCCAACATCTATCATTTCCTGACTTGTTAATTTTAGCCATTCTGACTGGTGTGAGGTGGTATCTCATTGTGGTTTTGATTTGTAATTCTCTGATGCTGACGGATGTTGAGCCCTTTTTCATGTGTCTATTGGCCATCTGGGTATCTTCTTTGCAGAAATGTCTGTTAATGTCCTCTGCCCATTTCTTTTTTTTTTTTTTTTAAGATTTTATTTATTTATTTGACAGACAGAGATCACAAGTAGGCAAGAGAGGCAGGCAGGGAGAGAGAGGAGGAAGCAGGCTCTCTGTGGAGCAGAGAGCCCAATGTGGGGCTCGATCCCAGGACCCTGGGATCATGACCTGAGCCGAAAGCAGAGACTTTAACCCACTGAGCCACCCAGGTGCCCCACTCTGCCCATTTCTTGACTGGATTATTTGTTCTTGGCTGTACTTTGAGTTTGATAAGTTCTTTATAGACTTAGGATACTAGCCCTTTATCTGATATGTCCTTTGCAAATATCTTCTCCTATTCTGTAGGTTGTCTTTCGGTTTTGTTGACTGTTTCCTTTGCTGTGCAAAAGCTTTTGATCTTGATGAAGTCCCAATTGTTCATTTATGCCCTTGCTTCCCTTACCTTTGACAATGTTTCTAGGAAGAAGTTGCTGCAACTGAGGTTGAAGAGGTTGCTGTCTGTGTTCTCCTCAAGGATTTTTTTAAAAAGATTTTATTTATTTATTTGACAGAGAAGAGAGAGATTACAAGTAGGCAGAGAGGCAGGCAGAGAGAGAGGGGGAGGCAGGCTTCCCACTGAGCAGAGAGCCCAATGCGGGGCTTGACCCCAGGACCCTGAGATCATGTCCTGAGCCGAAGGCAGAGGCTTAACCCACTGAGCCACCCAGGTGCCCCTCCTCAAGGATTTTGATGGATTCCTGTCTCACATTGAGGTCTTTCATCCATTTGGAGTCTATTTTTGTGTGTGGTATAAGGAAATGCTCCAGTTTCATTCTTCTGCATGTGGCTATCCAATTTTTCCAACACCATTTATTGAAGAGGCTGTCTTTTTTCCATTGGACATTCTTTCCTGAATTGTTGAAGATTAGTTGACCATAGAGTTGAGGTTCTATTTCTGGGCTCCCTATTCTGTTCCATTGATCTATATGTCTGTTTTTGTGTCAGTACCATGCTGTCTTGATGATGACAGCTTTGTAATAGAGCTTGAAGTCTGGAATTGTGATGCCACCAACTTTGGTTTTCTTTTTCAACATTCCTCTGGCTATTCAGGGTCTTTTCTGGTTCCATATAAATTTTAGGATTATTTGTTCCATTTCTTCGAAAAAAAAATTGATGGTATTTTGATAGGGATTGCATTAAATGTGTAGATAGCTTTAGGTAGCATAGACATTTTCACAATATTTGTTCTTCCAATGCATGAACATGGAACATTTTTTCCATTTCTTTGTGTCTTCCTCAGTTTCTTTCATGAGTACTTTATAGTTTCATGAGTACAGATTCTTTGCATCTTTGGTTAAGTTTATTCCTAGGTATCTTAAGGTTTTGGGTGCAATTGTAAATGGGATTGACTCCTTAATTTCTCTTTCTTCTGTCTTGCTGTTGGTGTATAGAAATGCACTGATTTCTGTACATTGATTCTATATCCTGACACTTTACCGAATTCCTGTATGAGTTCTAATGGTTTGGGGGTGGAGTCTTTTGTGATTTCCACGTAAAGTATAATATTATCTGCAAAGAGTGATAGTTTGACTTCTTTGCCGATTTGGATACCTTTCACTTTTTTTGTTGTTGTTGTTGTCTGATTGCTGAGGGTAGGACTTCTAGTACTATGTTGAATAGCAGTGGTGGTAGTGGACATCCCTGCTGTGTTCCCGACTTTAGGGGAAGAGCTCTCAGTTTTTCCCCATTGAGAATGATATTCACTCTGGGTTTTTCCATAGATGGCTTTTAGGATATTGAAGTATGTACCCTCTATCCCTACACTGTGAAGAGTTTTGATCAAGAAAGGATGCTGTATTTTGTCAAACACTTTTCAGCATCTATTGAAAGGATCATATGGTTCTTGTTCTTTATTTTATTAATGTATTGTATCACACTGATTGATTTCTGGATATTGAACCAACCTTACAGCCCAGGAATAAATCCCACTTGGTTGTGGTGAATAATCCTTTTAATGTACTATTGGATTCTACTGGCTAGTATTTTGGTGAGAATTTTCACATCCGTGTTCATCAAGGATATTGGTCTGTAATTTTTCTTTTTAATGGGGTCTTTGTCTGGTTTGGGGATTCAAGGTAATGCTTGCCTCCTAAAATGAGTTTGGACATTTTCCTTCCATTTCTATTTTTTGGAACAGTTTCAGGAGAATATGAATTAATTCTTCTTTAAATGTTTGGTAGAATTCCCCTGGGAAGCCATGTTTGGGGCTTTCTATGTAGATAATCATATTATCTGCAAACAGGGACTGTTTTCTTTCTTTCCTTCTGATGTGTGCCTTTTATTTCTGTTCATTTTGTTTCTGTTTCTATTCTAGCTAAAAATTCCAGTGCTATGTTGAAAAAAAAAATTCATGGGAGCAGCCATTCTTGCCTTGCTTCCAATCATAGGAGGAAAACATTAAGGCTCTCATTAAGTATAAAGTTAGATGTAGGATTTGTATGTGTTCTTCTTCAAGTTGAGTTTGATTTCCTCCATTACTATTTTCCTGAAAGGTCCATCATGAATGGGTATTGACTTTTGTCAAATGTTTTTTGCTAGTTTGTATGATCATGTGGTTCTTCTGTTAACATGATGGATTTACATGGATTGTCTTTGTTGTTTTAATTATTGAAATTACCTTACATCCCTGAAATAAAACCCACTTGGTCATAGTACATAACTATTTTTACATATTGCTAAATGGCATTTACTAACATTCTGATTGGGACTTTTGTGTCTACATCCATGAAAGAATCTGTGGTCTTATTTTATTTTAATTCCTTCCTCCCTTCCTTCCTTCTTTCCTTCCTTCTATATTTGCGTGGTTTTGATATCAGGATAATACTAATGGAATAAAAGAAATTAAGGTGTATTTTTTTCTCTCTTATTTTCTCAGATTGGTATTAATTCTTCTTTACATATTTGGTAGGATTTTCTAGTGAAACTGTCATAGTCTAGAAGTTTCTATGCTACTCATTTGTCTTTTGATGGTGTAGGTGGGAAGGGTTCCCAGTTTTTCTGCGGTGTTCAGCTGGAGTTAAATTTTTATCTAAAAGCTGTCTTGCTAGGTGCCCCTTTCCTGGTCCTTTGGCTAAGGAGAACAGGCTTTTCTTAGAGAGTTTTCTGTTTATATCCCTTTTTGTAACCAAGTTGATTGCATCTCCCAGCTACAGTCTGGGATAGCTGAGGCAAAACGAAAACCTGGGGAGCTTGCCACTCTGTTATTCTTTGAGTCACAAGGACTGTAAGTGCCCTGCCTTCTTCTCTTCACTTTGACAGGCTTTTTATGTCTTTTTTTTTATAGGTATATTTTTAGTTGTACTTAGTGGGAAAATAGAGAAACTTAACATCTATTCTGTCTTCCCAAAAGGGGAAGTCCTATTTTGTTAAAATTTGATTTTTTTTTTTTACAAAGAAATAGACCTTTTAAATTCTCATTTCTTCTAGTGTTTTAAATTATAGTATACTAAAAAAATTACTTGTTCTCATTTTTTCACTGCTTTATGTATTTATAAATGTTACTAGGATAATATGCATTGTTTTGACAAAAATATTTACAGATTACAGGACAATTGTAATCTCTCACCTTTCTTTGTCTAAGTTGCTGATTCAGCTTTAATAATTTTTAATACTTTGAAATGCTCCTTGAATTTCATTCTTCCTTACCATCTTCCCTCTTTCTGCAAATATGTATTATGTACCAGAACTCTGCACTGTGTTAGGTTTACAGGAAAGATTAAAATGCATCTTTACTTTCCTAGAGCTTATGGAAAAGTGGTAGGCATAGAACCTATTGAAGATTCTGGGATAATTACTTTTTCTCCACTATTAGTTAAATAGGTACAAACATAAACCGTGATACAAACTGCAAATGCTATAGGGCTTATGTAGCAATAAAGCCAAAGCATGATACAAATTAATTCAGTGCAGCTTCAGAAACATGTGAAAGTACAACAGAGGCCTAAGGAAGCAGGTGACAAGGTGTTGAGTGAGTAAACCACACCCCCTACACACATTCTCTTCTTCAGTATTCCTGAAGGGATATGTGGCAGGTGTCATTATTAACCCTTTGAGGGATGAGGACACTCTTACATCTGAAAGATAAATCACACTCCAGAAATGTGGAGTATTTTGCACCTTAAAACTATTCCCCTAGGGTCTAGAAGAAAGTTAACAGGTTTTGTGTGTGTGTGTGTGTGTGTGTGTGTGTGTGTCTGTGTGTCTGTGTGAGACAGAGCTGATATGTATTCAGGATTTATTTGCTAAAAACTTATGCTTATAAGTATAATTTTGTGACATATAACTGTGGCTGGCTCAGCTTGCATCTGTCTCTATACCTCCCAAACATACACCCTCATCACCATCCCTTCCATCAGTCTTATATATATGACCTTCTAATTCTCTTCCAGCTCTTAATCTGTCAATGAATCTTCAGCTCCATTGACTACTTTGTCTCTCTAAATGGATGATTTGTAAGCCTTACTTTTGCTTATGGGATAAATGGTTTTATTCCCTTTGTAAAACAATTTGAAATGTTCTGAAAGAATTACATATATCCTAAGTCTAATATATAATGTCCCATGCAGTGTGGTCCTCACCTGCATACCCAGGCTCCCCTTCTTCTGTCTCCATCTCCATTGCCCCCCTCACTCCAGCTGCCTTGTACCAGGGACTGATCTGTGAAAACACCCTGCTTTGCGCGTTCCCCTGTCATTAACCTTTTGTTTCCTTTATTTACTGTGTCTACAATTTTGTTTCTCATTTTGTTGTCTGCATCCTAATTCAAATGTCACCTCTTTTATCAAGTCTCAGACAAGCCAAATTGAATCTCTTCTGGGTAATGATAATAGATTGTTCCATTATCACAACAGGATTTGTTTTATGTCCTTGGGAAACCATTTGCAGCCAGGAACCTTGTACCCTTCAACTTGTACCCAACTTCAAGCACAGTGCTTGGGTTATAGTAGCTGCTCAACAAATGTTTGTGGAATTGGATTGGGGAGGTTTCTCCGTGGCACCTGGGATGCTTCTCCCAGATGTATTCCTATCACTCCTTTGGAGAGTTGGCCTCTTTATTTCAGGCCTGTCCACATTTCAGTCACTGAATAGAATCTGCATTTGACTTTTAACTTGAAGCAATATGTTCAGGTTTTTATCCTTGTTTTTTGTTTGTTTGTTCCTTTGTTTTAGCAAGGAGATACTGTTTTTTTTTCTTATAAACAAAAACTTTATTTACTGATGTTGACTTATCTTAGAATATTTCTCATGGCATATATCATCTTTTATTAAGTTATAAGTTCTGAAAGAATGGACAAAGTGATACTATTAAATGTAGATTCAGCATGTAAGTATTAAATGCTTTTTAATTTTTATTGAAGCTGTACTTAAATCCTCTAAATTGAGAAAAAAAGCAAATATCTATATGGCTAACTAACTGCAGATTTGGAGATTTTTTAGCACTTGCTAAGTTATTATCATCAGTGGATGCTGAATATGTTTGTGGAGGTAAGCCCAAGGAAGACATACTTTTAAGCATCACATATTCTGAGAAAAAAAAACCTGGCATTTGAGACTTATAATTGCACAAGATAAATATTAAAAAGTCTGGTGTCCCACTAGGAAGACTAAAGTTGAAAACATCTGAGATAACATGATGGTATCCTAGTGCTGTACCCAAATTATTATCAGACATGCCCAACTGTGGAGAAACACTTGTTTACTGAACTCTCTATTCAATATTATCTTCATGAGGGAGAGCATAGGCTTTTAAAGGAGAATTCCAATGAAAATATAAACATTACTTAACAAAGTTTCTTTCTTTCTTTCTTTCTTTCTTTCTTTCTTTCTTTCTTTCTTTCTTTCTTTCTTTCTTTCTCTTTCTCTCTCTTTTTCTCCCTCCCTCCCTCCCTTCTTTCCTCCTTTCTTTCCTTCCTTCCTTTTCACAATTCATCCTTCAGTAGAGAGGCTTATTAATAACAAATTGGTCAAGACCCAGGATCCTGAGATAAGAGTTAGCTTCATTTGACTTAAATCAGTGCTCACAGATATTTTTTAAAACCCCACAAAATCATAAGTCAGAAGCCTGTCTTAATTCCCAGGCTCATGTCTTACTGAGTCTGGATAATGTTGCTTAACTTCTTTAAGATTATTTCTCCCATCTGGAGAATGGTGCTAATGATACCGTCACTTGCTACATCACCCAGTTGCTATGAGATTCAAGTGACGTGATGGTTTTAATGACTTAAATAATGAGATATGTAGAAATACTTCCTGCTCACTAAGTAGGGTGTCTTTATGTATTATTACATAGAGATTTTTTTTTTTTTTGCTAACTCTAAAGTTGTATATCAAAATGTGTGGTGTTATTTTTTTAGTCTTTTCAGGGAATTAGTCTAATACCCTGGTCTATTATACTTTATTCCCTGACCAGATACTCTGCATACAGTAGATACTCAATAAATCCTATAGACTGAGTTGTGTAGTAGGTGGTTCTGTCTATACTGAGGATCTTCCATTCTTCACTCAACTTGCATTTAAGAGGCTTCCCTTTCTTGTTCCTTTTGCTTTGTAATAATGATGAGCTTATCCTTTTCTAGTATTCTCTAGTCATTTGATCATTTTATATAAAAAATGTAAGCTGCTAGCAGCTTGTCTGTCTAATTTGCTACTAAATCCTTAGTGCCTTCTCAGTTCTGGTCACAATAGTGGGCACTCACTAAATATTGAGCGAAGTAATGGATGAATGGATGGACAGAGAGAAGACTTTCCCACTAGGGCTATGAACTCATCTAGGGAAGATCTGACCTTTATCAGTGTTTATATCCATGTCACCCAGGAATGAGTAATGTTTGTTGATAGACAAATGCTAGAAAAGTAATCCTCCCTGGTGATAGAAGTTCATGCTAATTAGGCAAATTAACACCTTAACCCAAAAGTAAGATTTAAGAGGGAGAAAATTTAAAACAGATCTTGTGGCACCTGGTAGATTTTGTCATGTACATATATTCTTTTTCTCTACAGGATCAGGGGCCATTTGGAATTTTTAGCTGGAGAACAGAATACTCAAAGTAGTCACAATAGCTATCTTTACAAATGCAATCAGATGTCACGAGGAAAGGGTCAGATTTTTTTCTGTATGATCTTTCTGCAGAAGCTGTAAGGTAAAATATTGTTTGATGTGAACATAAACCCTGTAATGATTTTAATCCGAACAATTAGTCTAAAGTTAGTGAGTTAACCATCATTCAAGGTACTCATGTAGAAACTGCGTGACCATCTGGTGGTCTTTCATGGTATGTTGTAAGGGGGTTGGCAGAGGATGAGACCATTTGGTCTCCAAATGTATTCCTAGTTAGAAATAACTCATCATAGTTAAAACATGAGGAGAAAAAAAATTATAAATTGAAAAACTCCATTTTGTCTATTTATAAGTCCAGGCAAATCCAACAGTATTTTAAAAACTTTGTTCTCATGATTTCAACTGCATTGAAACTTTCATTGGAATTCCCCAAATCCTCGTCCTATCATCATATGCCATTACATTGATCTTCAAATTTGGCAATTCCAGGGACAGCCACTGATAATTATGCATTATATGAAAACAGCTGAGGAGCTGAGCACTTCTGAAGAGCTGCCTTCCAAATATCATTTCTTGATTAAATTCAGGTGAAAAACACTTTCCATCTTCAGCCTCCTCTCAGAATGTGGAAACACTGTATCTCTGCTATATAAACTCCCAATTATGAGAAGTAATACTCTAAGTATTTCTCAGCAGATTCTGATAGTGTGATGTAAGAGAAATCTCTCTATGCCCACTGCAAAGAGACTTCTCTGAAGGGTAGATTCTCTCACACATGCCCTCTCCATATTGCATATGGCAACTAAACCAGAATCTGGAACTTAGTAGGTGCCCAATAAAATTAGTTTTTTGAGGGCTACAAATGTTAATACATTAAATAGGCAATAACTTTGAAAAATTACCAGGAGATCTAAAGGCTTTTGTTTCCACACCCCCCACCCCCACAACAAATGGTGCCCTTGAAAATAGTGTTGATTGCATGGGCACTTGATTGGCTTAGTTGGCAAAGCATGTGACTCCTGATCTAGAGATTATGAGTTCAAGCCCCATGTTGGGTATAGAGATTACTTAAAAAAAAAAAAAATGTTTGCTAGTGCCATTGGTGATGGTTAAAAAGTTGAATAAAGATGAAAAAATAAATAAATAAATAAAATAGTGTTGATTGCACCAAGCAAATGCATAGAGGCCATGCACCATCCTGAATACCCAAATGAACTCTGGGTAAGTGGGAAGGAAGATCAGGAAGCCAGGGTAATATGATTGCTTCTCAGATAGCATGATACTTGAACAAAGAATTCAGGTACCTATTGGCTTCCAGAGGACACTGATATGGCTGTCAACTGGCTTAGGAGAATTAGAGTAAGGAATTTTTCACCAGATAAAGGAATACTCAAACCGGGCTTCTAAGTTTAGTCAAGACGGCTGTCATACTTTAATTGGTGATAGATTTCCTTTTTATTGGGTTATTCTAGGTGCCAAATTAGCCAGATGGGCAGATGATCTTGCCTCTAATTTCAGCCATGCTCCTCGCCCCAGATATAACCCAATAAATTCATGCACATAGGACACACACACTTACCACCAGTGCAATTCAAATATTTAGTCCTGTAAATCATTGTCACAAGGGTCAACTCATATAGAAAGCTCAACGTTTTTTAGGATTTAATACATGCAATTACTGTATGGAATTAACTCATTACATATATATGTAAATATATATTATTCATATTTATAGATATATTTATCTATTATATGCATATTTTATAAATTGTATATAAATATATTATACATATTATATTTATTTATTTATTTGAGAGGGAGAGTGGGAGGAGATACAGGACTCAATCTCACAACCCTGAGATCATGACCTGAGCTGAAATAAGAGCTGGATGCTTAACCGACTGAGCCACCCAGGGCTACCCCTTAAACTCATTATAAGTGAGTAATATTCAAACAACTCTTGCTAATGTACAGTTTTGTTCTACTGATCAAAACAGTGTGTTTGCAACTTCAAAATTTACAGATGATCCTTGGAAAATATCTCTGGAGAAGTGTTACAAATGTTTCTTCTTGGGAGTAAAATATTTACCTGTGGATTGTCTAGAATTGCCCCCATTGTGAACAAAATCCTGGCTTCTCCAGGCTTTGCCTCTCACTGTGTGACCTTACATAAACCATTTAACCTCACAGGGATTTTTCTCTTCATCTTTAAAAGGAAGAGATTGGCGTATATAGACCCCTAGATCCCTTTAGCTCTAAGGCTATGATTCTGATGTATATCACTGAAATGGCATTCTAAAATGGTTCAGAATGGAACAGACAAGTGTGAGCATTCACTGGAAGAAGTGCCCAGGAGAATATTGATAACCTGATGGTAATAATCCTTTGGCAGTAGAGATCCAAATGGCACTTGAAGCCACACTCCAGTCTAATAGAGTCTCAATCTGTTATTATTTTTAACAGTGACATAAGTGGAGGACATTAGCATAGGTGTTTCAATGCTGACAGGGTTGCAGAGGGATTTGTTGAGCTGAGCCAAGGAAAAATGACTGACTGGTACATTTAATTTATTACTTTTATTGACTTCTGCAGCTCCAGTGCAGTTGTACTCAGAAGGCCCATACTAGCTAATAAAATAGGACTTTAGAATTGATGTAGCAAATAAAATGCCAAATAAGAATGCCATTGTTATTAAAATGTAGTGACACTATTGATTTAAAATAAATATATTAGCCAGTTTGCTGTGCATATAGTACTGGACTCTGCCATTGAAGGCAGCGTTTAGGTTACAGGTTTACATGACAAATGAAAGACCTCTTACCAGGAGTAATGCAATTTTATGTGGCAAGATTGCCATGGAAACGGAAATAAATCCTGGAGCTAAATAGGGCCGGGAATATCCTGTCTTCTGAGTTCAGCTTGCCATGTTCCATAGAAGAAATTCACAGGGATGCTTACCATGGTTCCTTTTTAAATGAAAAATTATAGACTTGGTAATTCTCAACTCATATCATTATTGAACATTTTCTTTTCACTGTAATTGGTGTGAAGAAGGCAGGCTTAGACAAAACATATTCTGGCTCTCCTCTCACACCTCTGCCCAATTTTCCTCTCTCTCTCTCTCTCTCTCTCTCACACACACACACACACATACACTTCACACCTCTTCTTTGCAATTCCAGGTAGTGTATAATAAACCATTTTTCTGTATAAGCTATAATATAATCATGATCGTGAATGGTTTTGAGAAATACGGATGGCTTCTAAAATGCTATAGTGATAAGTTGATATGTTAAGCAGTGTCTATATATAGCTACCACAGAGCATCCTCACATAAGAGCAGAAAATTTCAATTGCAATTCAGTGTATCCTTGATAAACAGGTGTGTGTGTACATACTGTTTGCTTAAATTGGCCAAAAAATAAACAAATTAGGTAAATTCTTGGTATTCTACTCCTTTTCATTCAATCAATTAAGAAAGCCTGATGGATGGCTTATGTTTTCTCCTGCTTCTAAATGCTCTGCTCTAAATGCTCTTGGACTGGCATGTCTTCTGTAAATAAATGCCCACCATCCTTGATTATCAGTCTGAGATGTCCTTTTAAAGGCAGCCACTAGAACCTCCTAGGATACATTTTTAAGTTTCTAAAATGGCACAAATCATGAAAAAGGTAGGCTGGAAACAATTCTTTGTCCATTAGGATCTCTTTAACTCTACTCCAGTGCCACATACCACAGGGCTCTTGTTTGCCTATTTGCCCATGATGGCAAATACCGAATCTGTCTTGGTTGTCACTGTGGTGTTAGTGCCTAAAAATGTGACTGACACATAGATACATATGGATATTCCAGGCACAGATATATTGAACCAAATGAGTCATTTCAGAAGTAGAACTGCTCTTCTAATAACTTCAGTATTCCTAGAAAATAGAAAGGAATGCTGAGATAGTTTGCCAGAAAAGATTAGCTACAGTGGTTGCTATGGACCAAATATTTGTGTCCCCCTGCATTCATTGCTATGTTGAAACCCTAATTTCACTGTGATGATATTTGGAGTTGGGGGACCTTGGGTGGTGGTTAGGTTATGAGAGCAAAGCCTTCATGAATGGGATTAGGGCGAGAACTAGCTGGTCTCCTTGTGTTGTGTGAGGACACAACAAGAAGTAGGCAGTCTGCTACCTGGACAAGGGTTCTTGCTAGACCCCAGCTGTTGTGATACTTTGATCTTAGACTTCTAGCCTCCAGCCTGAAGTAAGACCAATAGTGCTATCTCTTTATTTCTCCTGGTCTGTCAGAATATGGGCACAACTGTGTGCCCATATTCTGCCCATGTGTGATTCTTACCTCAGCTCCCAGTAGCCGTGTTAGAGTAAAAGAAATCCTTTCTGTAGTCAACAATTGTTCAGTGAAGGTAGAGTCAAAGACTTGGCCTTCCAGTGAAGGACATGACGGAAACTATTTTTCCAGCAGCTTCCAGCCCTGCATCTTTTATCTCAATCATTTATGTATTTGGGGTATGAGCATTAGGAAGCATCAAAAATATCCAACAATTTCCCCCTATTTTTTAATTTGCCTTGTATGACCAGACATGGCCTTGAATAGAGAAATTATTTTGCAATTGTGTGGATTTGCCATTGTGTTTACAGTGGTTTTAAAAATCGATGAAAATCAGATTAACTGCCCTTCCTTTACATTCCAGTTTGTAGCTTTTACATGAAATCGTATTGAAGTTTTACTGAGGATGATATTCAGCAGATATTTCAAAATAATTATTGATATTGAGTTGATGAGTTGGCTTATTGTTTTATATAGTAATACTTTGAAAATCTAGTTCAAAATATGTTCTAATATAATCTGTTCTAGTTCAAAATCTAGTTCTGAATAAAGCCTTCTAATTAACTGACCTATTTTGCCTGCTATGGGCCTGAGGTCACTGAAATAGAGAAGTGCCCATGATCTCAAGCACTGACTCACCTGCTATATGCCAAGCATTATGCATTTATGAGGAGAGTTTAAGATGCAGAGAAGAGAGCTGATAGTTAATGAGAGCAAGACAAAGCAGGAGGTGGTAGAATCGATGGGATATACTGATTCAGTTTTCATAAGCATGATGTTTGACGCTACTATGGTTAGAAATTCTTACAAGAATGCCCCCCATGTCCTTTCTGAAAGAGATCTAATTTTCAAATATGTTGCAATGCAACTGAAGGTAAATTATTTCCAGCTTTATGAGAAATGGAATATATTTAACAGTTGGCTGTCTTCTTGAGAAACTGATATTAGATGTTTCATAAAGTCACAGTCTTGTCTAAATTCACTAGGAAAAGTATAGATGCGTCCCAAGTTTCAGTTCTGTGAGCTAAATGTTACACACATATGGATTTAGGAGCCCAAAGATTTGTGGGTTTAACTCAGTACCTGGTAGGAAGAGCTCTTCTGTTTGAAGCTATAAACAAGTCAGCAAAGCTGGCAATGTCTGCCTGGGGTATGTCAAGGAAGATCAGCTCAGAAGTTAGGGTTGTTTCTGCATTGCGGGAGGGGTTGGGAATGCGGTCTCAGGAAATGGCTCCAAATGATGAGTGAAGGGAAGAAACATATAATGAAGTGAAAACCAGACTAGGAGTCAGGGGAGCTGAGTTCAAGTACCAGCTCCACCAACTATGTTGGGAAGAAAACCACCCAGGATGTCAAATTCTTTGTTTTTGAGAACATGATAATAGTATCTGACTTACATGGGTCTTGTGAGCACCAAAAAGAAAAGTGTGCATAAATAAACAAACATATACATATAAGCACACACATGTGACTCTACACACACATGTACATTCAGCTGCCTTGCCACTGCTCAGTAATTTTCTTCCCCTTTCTGTGACTCATAACTTGTTCATTTATCGAAGAATAATACTCGCCTTACCTCCCACCCTCACAAAGCTGCCTATGATAAATTTCTTACATAAACACAAGACACTAATAAAGATGTTTGTTGTATTTTTTGTTTTCTGTTGATGCTTTCAAATCTATCTAGGGCACTAGCTTGGAACGCGGAAGGTACAGTTCACTGTGAATTGCCTGCCCTCAAGGAGGTCATGACCTACTCGAGTAGTGCTCCCTGTTAATCAGAGTTGTTCAGCGCCATGAGGATGAAGTACCCATCTAGGACGACAACATCCTTTAGGTCACATCTGCAAAGAGCTCCAGATCCTTCATGATCTGATCTTCAGCAACTTGTCCAGCCTTTTCTTGCCTTGTACTTGACCCACAAGACTAGTCTGCCAAGCACATTGCCTAGTTTAATTTCTGAGGTTATCCTGACCTTTCTGGCCTTGAAATCTTTCCTTACATTTTGTCGTCCACCTCTGATCCACATTGCAGATCCTGCCCTTCAAAAGAGTTTACGTTTGACTTCCTTCTTTATAAGGAATTTTCATCTATATTCTGTTTTACTTAGAAATAACTCTACTTCCTTTGAATATATTTCGTGACTTTATGGGTCCTGAGAGCTTCCTCTTCTGTGAACTGCCTGCATGACCTTTATACCCTTTTGTTTACTTTATTTTGCTTATTTTTACTTGTCGAGTCTGGTTCTCAATTCCCATTCCCCAAAAGACTGCCAGAAAAACCTGTTGATCCAGCAAAGTAAGTGTATTAGACCTGATTGTCAAGGGAAGATCACATGTTGACAGAGAATTAGTTAAGTCCTAGAAGGCAGATTTCAGAGGTTATGGGGTTTTAGGATCTGCCCTGGGCAATTTTAAAGCAGGTCTTGCAAGATGAGGAACTGCTCAGAACTGGGCTGACTTTATGACATAATGGCTGTTGAGGCTCTTGAAGTGAGAATTGATAAGCAAGCTGTCTGTTTTGAAAAGGACACTCTTTCGCTCAGTTCAAAGTCTTGTTTTCCAGAGCAAAGAACTAAGTTATTTTTACTCCTCTTCAGTTTTGTTTCAGACCTCTCAGGGATACAATATACAATACCAGCCTGAAAGAATGGTTATGAGGTATGTGGAAGGACCTAAATGAGAACCTTAACATAGTACACTAGCTTACAAATATTGTTTGGGATAAGCTGGTAATTATTTCTGTAACTTCCACAATAAATGTCTCTGAAGTTCTGCTGAAATATTTCTGGCATTATTAAACATTTCATTAAACTGAATTTATTCTTAGTGATTAAATATGTAACATCACAACTTTTAAAATACTGGAGACAAGGGCTCCTGGGTGGCTCAGTGGGTTAAAGCCACTGCCTTCGGCTCAGGTCACGATACAGCCGGGGTCCTGGAATCAAACCCTACATCAGGCTCTCTGCTCGGCGGGGAGCCTGCTTCCCCCTCTCTCTCTGCCTGCCTCTCTGCCTACTTGTGATCTCTGTCGGTCAAATAAATAAATAAATCTTTAAATAAAAACAAAAACTGGAGACCACCAGTACTTTAATGTGTATAAGGCTGTGCAAACTTCAGGATAAAGCTGCTTCTGCCATCTTCAAGCATATTTGTCAGGTTTTATTTTTTAAGTTTATGCATTGATTGGAGAAGTTATAGAGATTTTTCTTATCTTTGCAGTCTCAGGGTTCAGCATAGCTACTCACTTAAAAATTGCATATCCACTCACAAAATTATACAGTTCATGGTCATTACATTTCCTTAAAATGTTATGTGAAACTCGGGCATATTATCTATGAATCCAAAGTGCTCTTATCAGTACATGTCAAATTGTATTCTGCAGACTTTAACTACTTATTTTAAGTTTTAATACTTCTTATATAACTGGGGCACCTGGGTGGCTCAGTGGGTTAAGCCTCTGCCTTCAGCTCAGGTCATGATCCCAGGGTCCTGGGATTGAGCCCCGCATCAGGCTCTCTGCTTGGCGGGGAGCCTGCTTCCTCCTCTTTCTCTGCCTGCCTCTCTGCCTACTTGTGATCTCTGTCAAATAAATAAATAAATAATCTTTAAAAAAAAACTTCTTATGTAACTTATATTCATGAAATGAAATAAAAGGGAAATATTTCAGAAACATATTTGAAACAATAATCCAAAAATATTTCTACACTCTTAAGGCAACTAATTCAGGTAATGGAAAAATATCCCATGATTGCAAATGAATTCTTGAAAAATATAGGAAAAATATGCCACAGCCAAGGAGAACTTTGTTAATTAGAATTTGCTTGGTCTTATACTAGAGAAACAAAACACTGTAAAAATTGGAACACCGAACCCAAAAGAAACGCAGTTTTTATCTGAACACCAACATTCAATCAAGAGATTCTCAATGTTGCTAACAACATAATAATAAAATGGTATAATTCATAAAATACTTTTATCCTATTAGAATACTGTTTCCTCATATTAAGATTTCAATGAAAAAAAAATCTTGCCACAAATACTTAAAGATCATTTGGATCTGTGAATAGAGTAAGGAGATTCCCATTGACCCTAACTACCCTTTAGGGAAACCAATTCATCGAAGAGGGTCTACCAGAAGCTGTGGAGGAAGAACATTCCATAAGACCTGCCTCTGGCCTAGGTTACAAGGTCTATAATATTTTTAACAAATCATTTTCAACGTGAGCTGCCAACTGGAATGATTCCCTGGGAATAATAGCTTTAAAAAGTATTGATATCTAGGTCTCAAACCCAAAGAATCTCATTTATTTCACTTGGTGGACAGACTAAACCACTAGGACTTAAAAAACAAAACAAAACAAACAAAACAAAAAACTCTGGTTGATTCCAATTTGCAGAGAAGGCCAGTAACAACTGTTTAAATGGTTTGTAATGATCAGCTTTGATGAGACCATCCCACATGCTATTGTTTCTATTTTTTACTAAAACCTCTATTGAAGCAGAATGTTAAAATTACAACATATAAATAGGTATAACAATGTTTAAAATTTATTGAGACTTCTAATGTGTCAGGCACAGTGCTGTAGGCTTTACTTTTACTATCTCAAGTCATCCTCTCAGGAACCCTATTACGTGGTGACTATCTGCATGTTACAGATTAAAAAAATATATATATGTAGGGCTCAGAGAGATTAAGTGACTTCTGCAGAGTCACCCAGCTAATAAATTGTGGAACTTGGCTTTGAACCCAGAAATCTTTATTTCATCTTAAATTCAAGTCAGAAAATACTGTCTGGTCTAAAACCATGTGCAAGACAAATATTATTAGATAGTGCCCAACAAATACCAGGACTTGCTGGCTGGTAAGAACAGGATCCTCATCTTTCTAAAAACAAACTTGTCTCTCATGAGAAATCCTGTGCTTGAACAAGTCCTGTTATCCATCATCTAATACCCAGAAGGCTTCCTGAGGCATGTATATCTACTTGAGTGCTGATGAATAATCATACATAGCAGCAAATATTAATCAGTGCTTTCCATAATGCCTCCTAAGAGACTTTGTTACCAGTTTTCTAAGTACTTAGATTTCAGAAAGGGAGGGCTAATCAATATTACATAAAGACAATGCAACCAATATGTCCTTGTCTTAATGAAACAGCTAAGTAGATATGCATTAAATCATGCCTGATGATGTGAAAAATAATGTCATTCCCATTTGGTAGGACAGGTTTCAGAGAAATGAGCATAGATTCAGTTTGTCTGTATCCGTGTTCATTTCACTGGCCTGTTCTTTTACTGTCTGTTCTCTCTGCTTCTCCTACTTCTGTTGATTCTCTGGAAAGTTCAGCTTCTGCTACAGGTGCATCTTAACTCTTTTACCACTTTATATCTGAGGCTTAACCCAAAGGAGAAGGTGGGAGATGTTTCCATCCTCATTAGCTACAGTGTGTATAAACCTGGACTTAAGGTTAATTTTTCATTCTGAAGACTGTATTGTAATCTTTGACCACTTTTATGAAGTTGGGACAAAACTGAGTTTATCTTTTTAAAGCCCAGTGACTCTGGACAGAGGAAAATAAGATTTTCCCTTTCTATGTGTGGTCTTGGTATAATACTAGAACAGAGGGGTTAGTCATTCTTCAGGGGCCTGAAGAGTAAGTATGATAAATCTTCAAGAAAAATCCCCTGTCATGAGACTAAAGGCCCAGATTTCAGAGTCTTTTGGTTGGGTAAGATACAGATTATGACCACCGACGTCGGCCAAACAGTCCAGAGATGATGAATCAGAGAGATGCACCTGTTTTATATGCAAATGATGAGGTCAGCCTGGTTCTTAGTCATTGATAGGAATGGAGGAAATCACAGCAAGCCAACTGCATGTTGTTATTCCTGATCAGTGGAACTTTGTCCAAACTCTTCCAGAAAAGCAAATATTGCTTCAGTTTACATAGCACAGAATCTTTGGGTCAGATCTATGCATTTGTAACTTTGCAAAACTCCTTGAAAAATAATGAAAAAAATACTGATTTAAGATGCATTGCCATCTGAACCTTCATAGAAAGGACTCATATCCTGGGAGGTAGTTAGGCATGTGAATGAGGCTATGAAATGAAAGTCTGGTTATTTTCTGAAGCAGTTGTATGAGAGTATAAAGAGTACCATACTAGGGGTCATAAGGTAGGGGAACTTTTACTTTACTTTACTTTACTTCTTCTGAGCTTTACTTTACTTCTCTGAGCTTTAGTCATTAGAGCTAAGCAGACTCCTCATAATCTGCTTTCAGCAGATTACCTTACAAAAGAGCAAACAAGAAAAATGCTTTACAATCTTAGTATTTTATTTTCATTGATAACTAATGAACCTCACAAGGCGATAATTTGTCTGTGAAAAATATCAGCACCGTCACAAAATAGAGCAGTATTAACCTAGTCAGCTAATGCAAGAAAGCCATTTATAAATTCAAAAGACCAAGTATTAAATGCAAGTTCTTGGCCTCTGGGTACCACCTTTCTTCTCTCTCCTCTTTGAGAGGTACTCTTTATATAGGAAGAAAAACTAGCTGAGGAGGCAGGGAGTTCTGGATTTCATCTAGTACTGTTTGTAATTCATTTGGTATCTGTACATCTATCTCTGAGTTTACAGGACCCTCTGAGTCTTTAAACATAAAGCCAAGGTGTCAGGATAGATTATCTCCAAGGCTCCTTTCTGCTTCACAGGTTGAATTTAAATCAGAATGCTTTCCTGTGAAAAACTTGCATGACAACGTGACACATTCCACTCATCTTCTCTCTCCAGTCTTCCAAAAATATTTGAATAAAATACCAGGAAAATTCTGCTAGAACGTTTTGATGGAGGTCCCCTTCAATTCTTCATGAACATAATGATAGTTTCATTTAACTTACAGGTTAAAAAGTTGCTTTGTTTCCTAGAAATTTGCTAAAGAAGCAGTGTTCACTAACCATATGAGGGGAAATATGAATACATATGACCCACATTTGCTTTTTCCTTAAACAACACACGCAGTCATTCATTCAGGAACCTTCTTGCTTTGTAGGATATTAATTTATTGTCCACGTGCCCAGCTCCATGCATTATAAAACACGGTGCCAGAATTGGTCTTTTTAAATCATAGCATTAGTCAGGCAAATGATACACATTTTTCACTTTACTTTCTCTTGACTCTAACATTGCCACATAAAGGGGAATGATATTGGTACCTCATATGTTTCCCAAAGTACTGGAAGTTTCTATTTATGGAATTTCCACTAATAATATGTACTATAGGGAGATTATCACCTGAACACCTTCCCAGGGGCCTTTGCAGCACAAGTAGCCAGAACATTTCAGTTTTAAACCTAAACACTTCACAAAACGGGATAACTATAACCTGAGAGAATAGAGAATACCTTTCTTCGATTTCATAACACAGGCAGGACTCAGTGTTTCTACAAGCATGATCTGTGCTCCCCTAGCATCAGAAATTCCAGGCATGGTTGTTAAAAATTCAGATTTCTGGACCTTATCCCAGATCCAAAATCAAAATATTTGAGAAAAAAGACTAGAAAATATAATTTTATTTTTTAAAAGATTTTGTTTATCTGACAGAGAGAGAGATCACAAGTAGGCAGAGAGGCAGGCAGAGAGAGAGGAGGAAGCAGGCTCCCTGCTGAGCAGAGAGCCTGATGCAGGCTGATCCCAGGACCCTGAGACCATGACCTGAGCTGAAGGCAGAGGCTTAACCCACTGATCCACCCAGGCGCCCCAAAAATATCATTTTAAACAATGCCCAGGTAGCTCACAGAATAGTGACGCTGCTGAGAGAAGAAAAATAGGAAAAAAAGATCATGGTGGATTGAGTTAGTGAATCTGCACTAAAGCCCAATAAAGAAGAAAACCCAGAGAAAATCTGGCATCTCTGTGGCTACTGCCATGAGCGTAGCTAAATCCCCTCACCCTCCTTTGTAATGGGCAGAAGGTCTCTAGAAGGACAAAAGGATCTCTACAGATATGCATTGCTTTTCGCATCTTTCATGCTGCCTCAGTGCTATCAGGCATTTCCAGAGTGTTCTAGCTATTCTTCACCAAGACTCTTACTTCTCTGATGTGAAGTCCTGTTAGTCTTACTCCTGTTTCATAATGGAGAGAACAGAGGATGAGGGAAGTCAAGTGACTTGCTAAAATTTGCAGCTTTAGTTCAGAGCATAAACCAAACCATTGTTTTATGGTTCCAAATCTTGTTTTGTAGAATTCAACCGCATTTGGGGATTCAGTATAAGGCTTATGTTTCGGGGGCATCACATATTCAAATTTTATTTTACCACAGAATTTTAAGTTAGTTTTCTATATAGACATCAACCTCCCAAACTTGAGTTCTAGGTTTTCAGATTATTGCAGGTGGATCTATGTTGAGAGGGAAGAAGGATGATCATGAGAACTTGGTCCATCAGCCCAAGTATCCATAATACAGTATTAAGAAGGAAATCTGAATTAAATGCTTGGTACACATGCATATGATTATCTGGAAGTGGTATTTATGAAAATATGGTAGGAATGTTAAATATGTAGAATAATAAAGTCCTGTGACTTCTGGTTTTTTTTTTTTAAGATTTTATTTTTTTAAGTAATCTCTTTTCCCAACATGGGGCTCAAACTTTTAACCCTGAGATCAAGAGTTCCATACCAACTGAGCCAGCCAGGCACTGCTTCTGTACTCATTCTTTTTTTTTTAAGATTTTATTTATTTTATTTGACAGTTAGAGATCACAAGTAGGCAGAGAGGCAGGCAGAGAGAGAGAGGAGGAAGCAGGCTTCCTGCCTAGCAGAGAGCCCGATGCGGGGCTTGATCCCAGGACCCTGGGATCATGACCTGAGCTGAAGGCAGAGGCTTTAACCCACTGAGCCACCCAGGCGCCCCTTCTGTACTCATTCTTGATGGACAAAATGGGGGTAGGCATTTTGAACTTTAGGTTGTAAATGATAGAAACTGAGTTTAAAGAAACGTAAGTAAAGATGGAGATTTATTGGCTCACGTCACTAAAACATCCCTGATTAGTTGGCCTGAGATATGGCTGGTTCCAGGAACTCCCAGAATGGAATCAGAAATCTTTCCCTTGTTTCTAGTTTCCTTTGCTTCATCTCCAGGTAGTTTCTCCTTGTGGTATAAGGAAAGGCATGTCAGCAAGTCAGGCTTGTCAAGCTAGATACTCTCCTGCTTGACAAATTGAAAGGAAAGATAAAATTCTCATTATTGCTAAGAATATCCCTAGCCATACCTTGCCAGGAGGATGGAAATATGCAGTAACCAGGTCTAGATCAAACATCCACTCCTGTGATCAGAAAGCAGGGACAACCTAGACTACCCACACTTAGAGAGGAAGAAGAAGGGGTGGTTTATGTCAGGAGGGCAGACATTCCAGATGACCATCGCAGGGGACAAGAGCTTCTGGTATAGAGCCAATGATTGTTCAATATTAACTTGCCATCTTTAGTATTATCATCATGATTATACTAAAAACACAGTAACCAATGCTACTACAAGTATTACTTTTAGGGTTCTGCTTATATCTTTCAAACAGAAATAAGTCATTTTAGTGAGAGTTTGGAAAGGATAAGGTTTGGGAGTTGGTTTGTGGATGATAGCTGTACTTGGACTGCCATAATAAGGTCTTCCCCCAGTTGGACAAATTATTATTAGATCTGAAGTCATGTTTGTCTTTCAAACCTAGTCTGTCTAGACAGGGCTGAAGATTGGCTGGAATTTATGACATCTGGGTTCTCTACATCCTTCCAACTCATGAAGAGGTTTTTAAAAATATTTTCTATAATATGAACTCTGGTACATGAAAAGTGTTAGGTTTATGCCAAGATGATAGAGAAAAAGAGAACATGTAAATGTAAAAAGAGAACATGTAAATGCTTAGAGAGCTCCCATGTTTCTGAAACCTTTACTTTCCTTTTTTTTCTTTTTTTAAAGTCACCATTGTTGCATTACAAAGTTGGTATACTTACTTTTTCTCTTTTCAGATGAGGAAACCTCAAAAAGGGCTTGCCTTGGTTCACTCACTCAGCTACCATGCATTGAGTTTATCCTAAATGGCAAGCAGGAAACCAGGACTACCAACTGGGGTTTTCCACATACACTCCTCCCTGCTAATCCATGGAACACCCAAGGTAAATATGTGTGTATCCTGACACCCAGAAATCTGCTCCTTTTCCCACATCACACGGCCATGAAGAACAAAATTTAGAAACTATTATATGTTAATGAGAATCACTATATTCCTCCCTTGGGAGCTTAGCTCTGTTTATAGCATTTTCTGACAGTTTCTACATCTCCTTAACAAATTGGTTTCAGTTGATTTCTGTGTTTGTTTGTTTGTTTCTTTTATCAGGAAACTAATACAGAAAATTAGTCAACAAACGTGTTGTTGAGCTATCAACTCTCTTATTGCTAGGTGGAGAACATATCGGTAGTATATCCCATGGAAACCACATAGGAAAGAGGGCAGCGAAAAGCCCTTGTTTCTGACAGCAGCTGTCCTAAAAAGCACCATCAGTTATTAAAAATGTGTCTGCAAAAATAGCACATGCTATAAAAGGATTGCTGGGACTTTTTCCTATACCTAATGTGGGAAATAATTTGTAAGATAAGTGTTGCTCTTACGCTACCCCATGCTTGGAATATTAATAATACCTAAAGCTGTGTGCCTGGCTCTGTGCTGTTTTCCATGTCTTGTTTTATTTATCCCCACAGGAATCCTACGCATTAGAGACTATACTCATCTTGTGAGCTTCATGCCACCTTGCAGACGAGGAAATTAGTGCATGTACAGGGCGCATCAATTATTCAAGGTCTCGTTTGCTAATTATACAGCAGAGCTGGGGATCAAATCCGGAAAGTTTATGTCTAGAGCCTGAGCTCATAAACCATCCCACAGCTTGCCCCTCTGCCTGAAGAAATGGGATGTTTCTACTGTGGTGTCAGTTTCTGCAGCCTTAGTTACATGCAATATTTTAAGCTTTCTTATACTTCCTTATACTTTCACATTAACAAAGGAGGTAAAAGGTAGAGTGTCAGTTTCTTTAAACAGAATTTAAAAGAAACATATTTGGCCCCAGTGATATTTATCTTAAATGATGTATCTTTTCTGGGCTGTAGTAGAGGATTCTGAGAAGCTTTGGTCTAGGTTTAATTTAGGAAGAAGTTGGGTGAGTTCAGCAACTGCTCAATCATTTCATTATTGATTCAGCAACTCTCTGGGGAGCTTCTACTATATTATGCATAAATCATGGTCATGACTGGGGACACAAAGAATCCTAAATCCTTAAGAAGCTCAAAGTCAGTGAGAGAGTGACAAGGGCTTGTCCGTACCTACCTCATAAAGATACCTGCAAGAACCACTGGGCCAAGTGTGCAGTCTCTCTGGGTTTAACGGAGGGGTCATATTTGCCTTACCTTGAAATCTGAACAGGTTACTCTAAAAGGAAAAACCATTACTGAGGAGGGAGAAGCTAATCCAGAGATGTGACGGTGTTAAGGTTTTTGGTTTTGTTTTGTTTTATTGTTGTTTTGTTTTGTTTTTAAGATAGTAATATCAGTGCTTGGCTAAGGAGTGAGCCTGAGATTTATGGTTTTTTTTGTTGTTGTTTTTGTTTTTGTTTTGTTTTGTTTTGTTTTGTTTTTTTAGTATCCTAAAATCAGCCCACACAGAGCTAGAGACCGGAGTAAAATTGAGGCTAGGAGTTCGTGGTGTCTATTAATACCCCATTTTAGGAAGCTTTTGTTGAGAGAAAATTAATTCCCACCTTGTGACAGACAAAGAATAGTGAAAATAAAGGCATGTTTAACTAATAGTGGAAAAAGTACTAAACAGGAATTCAGTCATCTTCCTCCTCCTCTCACTAAGGATAAATGTGTTTGTTGTGTGCTGCGCTTGCTTTTGATCTGAAGAGAGTAAATTGTTGTCATTTGAGCGTTCATTCCTTGGATCATGGGAAATGTTATTAAATGTTATTAAATGTTATTAAAAACCTAAGGAGAGCACAGGGCATTTGTATGTTGGGTTCAGGGAAGAAAATACTTCCGCCGAGGGGTTCCTTGGTCTGTCTGTCAAATGGTGATGTTTACAGCTAGTCACCCTCTTCTTTGGTCTCCCATCTTGACAAAGGGCCTCTGGATATGGCAAATAGAGCCAGGGAACTGATTGGCCATTGCGTTTTCTTTTTCTTTATTTTACACCGTCCCCAATACCCTGACATTCTCCAGAATTCTGCGAAGTTCCTTCATCTAGGTGCTTATAAATTCACTGCTGCTCCCAAGAACGGCTCAGCTGATTACTTGTGCAGCTGGAGCCTTTAAGTCAGCAGCTTCCCAGTTGCCTACTTCTCATCCTACACTTAGTGTCACCTCTTGGTTCATGTGACTGTCATGAGAGAAACTCATCTTCAGACAGGATGTATATGGTTTGGAGCTCATTATAAATGACAGGCCTTGCTGCTGATACCTTATGTATATTGTTCAAACCTCCAACTCAGATCTTATCTTCTTACTACCAAGATCCCTGACACTTGATTATTCATTTTCTCAAATAAGATCTCTGACTCTTGCAGCCTGAATTTCTAAATTTGTTTGGAATGACAATAAGCATACCACCCTTCCTGCTGTTACCAGACTTGACCTCTTGTCTGTTTTGACACAACTGCTCTTCATAGCTTATGTTCCAACAAGTCAGTGCACATCCTCCTTTGAAATATTTTATCTCATATCAGATCTTGACTGCCTAGGAATGATTCCAAGTGAAAATAATGTGGCAGTTTGTTATAACTTTGTCACATATAGTGGATGTTTAAGGAAGTTTATTTAGCAAGTGAGGGATTGAAAAATGTATGGATGAATGTGAGAAATTAGTAGCAAAGAACTGGAATAAAATCAACAGTAAGAAACAAATCAAAATTGCTGGAAAAAGAGAAAAGGAAAGAAAAAAACCAAAAAAGTGCCATTAAAAATCACAGAGTAAAAAAGTGACAGCACTGGTAAATCTCTGATAGGAAATTCATGCAGATGTGAAAACTGGGAGTTACATTTTCTAATGTTATTGTTTGGCTAAAGTTAGGTTTTGAGGGATTTTTTTTAATAAATTTTTTTATTTTTTATAAACATATAAAGAATTTTTATCCCCAGGGGTACATGTCTGTGAATCGCCAGGTTTACACACTTCACAGCACTAACCATAGCACTACCCTCCCCAATGTCCATTACCCCACCCCCCTTTCCCAACCCCCCTCCCCCCCAGCAAACCTCAGTTTGTTTTGTGAGATTAAGAGTCACTTATGGTTTGTCTCCCTCCCAATCCCATCTTGTTTCTTTTCTTATTTTCCTACCCCCCTAACCCCCCATGTTGCATCTCTACTTCCTCATATAAGGGATATCATATGATAGTTGTCTTTCACTGATTGACTTATTTCACTAAGCATGATACCCTCTAGTTCCATCCACGTCATCGCAAATGCAAGATTTCATTTCTTTTGATGGCTGCATAGTATATATTGTGTATATATACCACATCTTCTTTATCCATTCATCTGTTGATGGACATCTATGTTCTTTCCATAGTTTGGCTATTGTAGACATTGCTGCTATAAATATTCGGGTGCACGTGCCCCTTCGGATCACTACGTTTGTATCTTTAGGGTAAATACCCAGTAGTGCAATTGCTGGGTCATAGGATAGTTCTATTTTCAACTTTTTGAGGAACCTCCACGCTGTTTTCCAGAGCAGTTGCACCAGCTTGCATTCCCAATGTAGGAGGGTTCCCCTTTCTCTGCATCCTCGCCAGCATCTGTCATTTCCTGACTTGTTAATTTTAGCCATTCTGACTAATGTGAGGTCACACCTAATGTGAGGTGTGAGGTGATATTTCATTGTGGTTTTAATTTGTATTTCCCTGATGCCCAGTGATGTGGAGCACTTTTTCATGTGTCTGTTAGCTATCTGGATGTCTTCTTTGCAGAAATGTCTGTTCATGTCCTCTGCGCATTTCTTGATTGGATTATTTGTTCTTTGGGTGTTGAGTTTGATAAGTTCTTTATAGATTTTGGACACTAGCCCTTTATCTGATATGTCGTGTGCAAATATCTTCTCCCATTCTGTCAGTTGTCTTTTGGTTTTGTTAACTGTTTCCTTTGCTGTGCAAAAGCTTTTGATCTTGATGAAATCCCAATAGTTCACTTTTGCCCTTGCTTCCCTTGCCTTTGGCGATGTTCCTAGGAAGATGTTGCTGCGGCTGAGGTCGAAGAGGTTGCTGCCTGCGTTCTCCTCAAGGATTTTGATGGATTCCTTTCTCACATGGAGGTCCTTCATCCATTTTGAATCTATTTTCGTGTGTGGTGTAAGAAAATGGTCCAATTTCATTTTTCTGCAAGTGGCTGTCCAATTTTCCCAACACCATTTATTGAAGAGGCTGTCTTTTTTCCATTGGAAATTCTTTCCTGCTTTATCGAAGATTAGTTGACCATAGAGTTGAGGGTCTATTTCTGGGCTCTCTATTCTGTTCCATTGATCTATGTGTCTGTTTTTGTGCCAGTACCATACTG